>JAPSGF010000024.1:8841309-8875796 GCA_035772895.1 Perdix hodgsoniae | reverse complement strand
GTTCCATTATGACCACGTAGAGCTCCAACGTAACCCCAGGGAGTTGCGACCCCATAACAGTTCCATTATGACCCCATAAGAGCTCTATGTAATGAATGACCCCAGAAAATTCCCATTCTTAACCCCATAACAACTCCATCATGACCATTAGAGCTCCGTGGTGACCCAGTAGAGCACCCAAGTGACCCTAGGGAGCTCCATCGTGACCCCATAACCGTTCCATCATGACCCCATAGAGCTCCACAGGGAGGTGCATTTAGGCTAGGAGATGTTCACATGTGCTGGACTGGAGGTGTTCTGATCAGGGATGCAGGCAGCAGGAGGTGCTGGACCTGGTTGTGGGCTGGTCTGTGCTGAACTACGAAGGGAGGGGAAGCTGTTGATGTTGGTCGTTGATGGAGATGGCTTCTCACGCAGGTTGAAGGCGTTCAAGGCTGCCTTGCTGGAAGTCTTCAAGTCTTCCCACGCTCAATCTGTGGGCCTGAAGAGCGTGATGGAGTCCATCAACCGTGACAACCCCGAGCCCTTCTCGCTCGCCGAAGTGAAGGTGGCGTTGGCCCACATGCAAGACGACAACCAGATCATGGTGTCTGATGACATCGTCTTCCTAATCTGAGCCTCTCGGAGGAAGAGCCCAAATTCTCATGGGACTTTCAGTCTGGGAACTCTTTGCATTTACCTTCACCTCTCTCCTGAATGCTTCGTCATCTGGCCGAGCTGAACTTTGGGAAGCACTTTACTGGCCGTGCATTGCTGGCACCAGAGGGGCCAGGAAAAGTACAAGATCTCTCACTTGCCACCTGTGAACTGGAGCATTTGGGAAGAAGTTTGGTTCTGCGAGTAGTCAACAGGAAGAATTTATGTGCAAGTTACTGATCTGCTTGATGTGTTTTTAGCTCTGACCTGGGTTATGTGCAAGCTCAGGTTGGTTTTACTCAAAGCTCATTTGTTTTTGTGCAGCAGGGCTCCCCATGGCAGGCTTTTGCCCTTAGGAATCTTTCTTTTCTCCTCATGTGGGGGCTTCCCAGGCTGGGAGGAGCCTCTTCCCTCCCAGCTTTTCTTACTGTTTAATTAAAATAAAAACATGGGTTTAAGCATTCAGCAGCAGTGCTTGTAAGAAGCAAATATAAGGGGGAAAAAAAAGGAAGGGATGGGGGACGTTGGATTTTCCTCCATGGCCAGGGAGGGTTTTCAAGAAGAGCTGAAATTACAGGTTAACCTGCAGCCAGAGCTGGTGAAGACTTGGGATGTTAAAATTCCATTATTCTATGGGTTTTTTATTCTGTGAACTTTGAGGTTAAGCTTTGGAGAAGGCCCTGAGCAGCACAGGCTCTTTCTATTGTCCTTGCCAGGATATCTGCACCACTCAAGTGCCCTTCTTTGTGTCAGCGACACCATCAGTGTTTATACTTGCGTAATAAAACATGTCTATGGATACCATCTGATGCCACTGCTCCTGTGACTTAATGCTGATTTGGACATCAGCTGTTCCTGCTTCATATGTGCCCCGTCCATCCCTGGAGGTGTTCAAGGCCAGGCTGGATGGGGCCCTGGGCAGCCTGGAATGCTGTGAGATGTGGAGGTTGGTGGCCCTCCCTGTGGTGGGGGGTTGGAGTTTGGTGATCCTTGGGGCCCCTTCCAACCCAAGCCATTCTGTGTTTCTAAACATAGAAGCACTGGCTTTTATGTCTTTTCTTGTCTGTTTTCACCCCCTGGAAGCACCCAGCCAGCTTTTCTCTCCTGAATATTTCCCCAGTGCTCCAAAAAACGCCCCAGGTCATTTCTGTTGCTCCTACTTTGCCTTGCTGTAATACCGGGGTTATTTCCATCTCTTCATCTCCCCCACTTCTCCTTGAGTTTTGGAGGATCTCTGTGGGTCACAGCATTGCATCAGTGGGTTTTTTCAGAGCTGCCTCCCCTTCCTCAGATGCTCAGGCCTCTATTTCCCCGTCCTTAATTCTGGATTGCTGCTAGTAGTGCATCCTCCATTGCAAGTCACCAGGGGGAGCTCCAAGGTAGAGAAATCTGCTGCTTTGGGCTCTGCCACAGCCTACAGGGGAAACTCAAGTCAAGGTCTTGGCTCTACCCAGATTCAATAATGAGGGAAACAGCAAGGAGATTCCATTTCATAGAATTATCATCAAATGGCCTGGGTTGCAAAGGCCCACAGTGCTCATCCAGCCCCAACCCCCTGCTGTGTGCAGGTCACCAACCAGCAGCCCAGGCTGCCCAGAGCCACATCCAGCCTGGCCTTGAATGCCTGCAGGGATGGGGCATCCACAGCCTCCTTGGGCAACCTGTGCCAGTGCCTCACCACCCTCTGGCTGAAAAACTTCCATCCCAGTATCCAACCTAAACCTCCCCTGTCTCAGTTCAAGGTTTATTAGTTTGAAATAGCTTATCTGTGGCCTTCAGATTTACAAGAACTCACCAAAAATGGCATTGGTTGCTCAAGTTGGACTTGCTGGCCCTGAGACCTGATGAGCACTGATTCGGGTAGAGGTGTTGCTGTGCTGGGGCTGAGCAGGAGGTGGCAGATACACTGAGCTCGTTTCATGACCCTTTCCAGCCCAATTTTCTGCAATATATAGAATATATATTGCTATATATATATATATATATATATATACGCAATACAGTCCACCAGGTTGCTGTAACCCTCTTGTTTCATCTCCTCTACTTTGCCAATGTGACGACATTCCAAGATGGCACACGCTGTCTTTGGGGACAGACTTACAGAAGACCTACAAGGCATCAGTGTGTGTTTGCAGGCAGAGTGACCTACATTATCTAAGAGCCTGAATGGGAGTGAGAGGTTGCAGGGCTTTCCCCAGGGTGGCCCTGATGATGTGCTGATTGGAACTTCTCTCTATGAGAGAGAAACAGGCTACCAGGCAGATTGTGTCAGCAGGACCGTGAGCAGCACCTGACCTTAGAATAATTCTGCAAAATAAGTAAAAGCATCACTTGCAGCTTCCACTGGGAAATGGGGACTGTAATATTTAGGGGAGCATCATGCTTCTATCAAGATTCAAGATCACAGGTGATAGTAATGAGGTCTCAGGGCCAGTGAGTCCCACTTGAGCAACCAACGCACCTGGTCTCACCCACTGCCTGTTGTCTCCTCTTGAGCTTTGGCCCTAGCACTTTTCCTGCTCTCATCCATCTCCACAATGGATGAGAGTGAGGGCGGGGTTCCCTAGCATCAGGCAGCTCATGTTTGATGGCAGCAGGGCTGGGTTGTGCCCCACAGACACAAATGCAGTGCTGGGTCATAGAATCCTTAGAGTTGGCAAAGACCTCTGAAGGCCATTTAGTCCAACTGCCCTGCCATGAACAGGGACATCACAGCTAGATCAGGTTGCCCAGGGCCTGATCCAGCCCAGCCTTGAAAGTCTCCAGGAATGGGGCATCAACAACATCTCTGGACAACCTGTGCCAGCGCCTCACCGCCCTCACAGTAAAAGACTTTTTCCTTATATCTAAGCAGGTCGTGCAACCAGGTGCTGCTCTGATGTCTTATTTATTGTGCCTTAACGTCACGTTTCAAGCCCTCAGCCACCTGGCTTTGGATGGGGTTATTGCTGCTAGAGCTGTAGTATTCTGTTTGTTGGCTGAAGGATGGCCGAGCGCCCAAGCAGCAGCAGCACCACTGAATCCCTGCCTCTCGCTCAACCCACAGCCCTGGCCAAAGTGTGAAGCCAAGATGAATGTGGAACGTGAAAGTGAGGTTGGCCATCACTTGTAGAATACAAAGGTTCTGCCAGCCCCTGCATGGCTCTGATGACGCAGCACTGTGGCTGCTGGTGTGTCGGAGCAGGACGTGCTGATGGCCCCATTCTGAGGTTTTTGTTGCCAGCATCTGTGGCACGCTCAGCCAACCACATTTCCTCTCCAAATTTGCTCTTTCCAGTTCACGTCTCTGGGCTCTGGTCGGCAGTTTGGTCATGCAATGTCAGCAACCCAACCAGGGCAAGCATGGGTGTGTAGCATCAGCTTTGAAAGCAGAAGGTAGGTGTCTTAACGGTGTGGCACGTAGCAAAGGGGAAACCCTGGGGTTGCTAGAAAGGCAGAACGAGCTGGAGGTGCTTGTGCTCCAGCCACCCTGCAGAACTCAGTTCTGAGATATTCAGTGCTGAGATCTACATGGAAATGATACCATTTCAGTCCCAGTGTCTGCCTTGGGCTACAGAAGGTCTTCTGATGTGCTACAGCTGAGCTGGATCATCTGTCCCCAAATGTTGCCTTCGCTCAAAATAGGAATCACTGGGACTTGCTTCCTTGACCCATCCATCTCAATGGCAGGGTGCCCACTTCCAAAGCAGAACGTGTTCACACCATTGAAGACTGAGTGCTGAGTTCTGTGCCCAGCGTTCGTTCTTCTAAGTTTAAAGGTTTTTGAGTGCTTCTGCTTTCTGCTCCTTTGCTCTACATCTTACTGGTGCCTTGTGTGTGGAATGAGATTTGGGGTTTTTAAGCTGAAATAGTCAGAGGAGCTTAAAAGGATGCAGCACCTCTGCTATGAGGAAAGGTTGAGGGAACTGGGCTTGTTTAGCTTGGAGAAGAGAAGAGCTCCAGGGAGACCTCATTGTGGCCTTCCTGTACTTGAAGGGAGCATAGAAACAGGAGGGGGAACAGCTGTTTACAAGGGTGGGTAGGGATAGGACAAGGGGGAATGGTTTGAAAGTGAGCCAGGGGAGGTTTAGGTTGGATACTGGGATGGAAGTTTTTCAGCCAGAGGGTGGTGAGGCACTGGAACAGGTTGCCCAAGGAGGCTGTGGATGCCCCATCCCTGCAGGCATTCAAGGCCAGGCTGGATGTGGCTCTGGGCAGCCTGGGCTGCTGGTTGGCGACCTGCACACAGCAGGGGGTTGGGACTGGATGAGCACTGTGGGCCTTTGCAACCCAGGCCATTCTGTGATTCTTGGTTCAAATGTGCTCTGAAAACAGCCAAGTTGCATGGCTGAAGCCCCAGCAATGTCATTAAAACCTTCAGCAAATGTGTAATTAATCCTACAATGCAACTTTTTTTTTTTTAGTCATATATCAAATGTAGAAAATCTACTGTACATGCAATGAAAAAAATCTGATTTCCAAGTCTCCATCCCTTATCCCTGCTCTGAGCCCTTGAAACGCAGGAACAAATCGGGTTGGGTTTTATTTGGTGGTAGTGGTTTTGAGATAATCTTTTCCTCCTTTGTAGTGATCCATGTTGGGTGACCTCTTTTCAACCAAAATTTCTGTGAACTTCAGCTGAAGGTAACTTTAGTCATAGGAAATTTCTGATCAAGGGAGGAATCCTTGCCAAAGGTGTAAGCTGCTGAAGACAGAAGATATGAGTGGAAAGTGGTGGTCAGGGCTAATAACCCAGCAGCTGGTGTGATAATGTCACTGCTTCATCACATGTGGCAATTTCCACTTCACCTCACACCTGCACGACCCGCTCATGGCGATGCCCTTTTCCTTCCACAGCAAAGCTGCCACGGAGGGGAAAAAGAAGGGGGTTCCTTGCTGGGCTATAGAAATGGGTTTTTGGTAACTTCACCACCTTCTGGTCTTCCACGCTCCATGTCTCAGTGATGCATTTCTGAAAACATGGGTGAGAACAGTCAGAATGGGAATGTGTGTCATGAAATGGACGTTACCTGACGTGAACCGAGCCTGAAATGCAAACAGCTTCTGGGAGATGAGTTGCTGGTTTCTGAACCGCCGATAGATCAGACCGCAGAATGGTTACAGCATCTTGAAATGACATAATGTGTTGGGCAATGAAGGTTTCTGCCAGTCACATAAGCAGAGGTGGCAGAGCAAGGAGCGGGTTAGCTCCTTCTGGCTTGACAATGCCAGCAGCTCCTTGATGAACCTCTGTGGTCCAGAGGACTGAAGACAGATCCAAGTGATGAGTCCTGTGCTTCCGTGCTCTTCTTTCAGCTTGGCTGCAGAAGAGGCTTCTCCCAGGGCGTTCCTGCAGAGGGACTGCGATCAGAATATTTTCATGGGCTCCTTTGGCAATAAAAATAGCTTTCATTCCAAAATCCCACCGTGCATCTGAGAGCTGAGGGTGCTTCTAGGGAAGCAGCACATCCACTGGCTTTTCCCCCTCCACTCTGTGATGCTCTGCTGCTTCACGGGCTGCAGAGTCCTCCCTCCTGCTTGTTTTCATGCCTCTGGTCTCTAATTACAAAACAGGGAGCAATCGGTTTGTGATTAAAAGCTGTTATCCTCTAAAAGCACGATGGAGTGGTGCCAGGTGGAGAAACTCCAACAGTGCAGTGCCAATGGATCGGTGAAGAAGAAACACTGAGCCCCTCTAGAGGAGGGGCTGCGAGAAAGAAGGGGGCAGGCTCTTCAGTGAGGTCAGTTGTGATAAACCAGGGGGAATGGTTTCAAACTAGAAGAAGGGAGATTTACAATGGATAGAAAGAAAAAGTTTTTTACAATAAGGGTGGTGAGCACTGGCACGGGTTGTCCAGGGAGGCAGTGGATGTCCCTGCAGACAGCCAAGGTCAGGCCGGATGGGCTGTGAGCACTGATGGAGCTGTGGGTGTCCCTGTTCAGTGCAGGGAGTGGGACAGGTGGCCTTGAAGGGTCCCTCCCACCTCAAACCATCCTACAATATGCATACACACGTTTGTGGTGAGTAAACATTAATATTAGAAAGCAGGGAAGGAAGGGGGGAAAAAAAGCTGTGTGAACTTTTTTTTTTTTTTTTTTCTCTTTTTCTGCTCGTATCACTCATCTGCCTAAATACACAGTATTGGTTGATTTGGGATTCTGATGACATATCTGCCCTCCCATTTCTTTGGTAGACGGAAGGAAGTGGTCTAGGAAATGAAATATCAGCTCCTAACCTGGGTCAGGTTAGTGATCTTATGCTGCAATGGGAAGGCTGATAGTGGTTGAGCTTCACTATAAATAGGAGACCACGGCTGGCTTTGAGAGACACAGACTGAAAGAGGTCTGCGAGAAAGAAAACCTTTCTGCTCCATCACCGTGTGCACTCACCTACAGCAGAAGAGGCTGCAATGGCTTTTGCCAGCTATGCTGCAGTGGTAAGTGTTTATATATGGTGTAAGGACTCTGTCCTGAGCATTTGGAAGTGGGTATGGTTCATATCTCCAAGATGTGACCGGCCTGGTTTGGGAGGCAAGGGAGTGTCTGTTATGCATCTATACAAGCAGCATTGCTATTGCTGATAGGAGATTGAGCAATGCAGGCTATTTTTTTAGGCAACTCACCATCAAAACAATAGACAGCTGAAAAGAGAAATGGAGGAGGCACTATGAAGTGAATACCTGTGCACTGAAATTCCAGCCTCGGTAGTATTTGCAGCACTGCCAGCTCTTTGGGTACTCCTAAAAGCTTTGCGCATCTGTCTTCATCCAGAACAATGGTAGAAAGCTCTCAGATTTCACCAAGAAAAGGGTTATTTCCAGCAGGTGTCTGCTAGGTGGCTGACATTTCCTGGTCTGGAGAAGCCTAAGTTTTACATAGGTAGGTAAGCTTGGGTTGGTTTCGTTCTTAGCCCACCTCGTAGAGACGTTTGACTCCGAAGGAGGAGGACGCTTTGCAGCTTGTTGGAGAGATGCCCTACTTGGTGCAGTGCCAACTGCGAATCAGAATTTGAATCAGAATTCAGCATCCGTTATGCTGAGCACTGTTCAGATCTTACTCTGTTTTTTTTTTACCTGCTGATGCAACTCACCCAAACGCAACCTGCTTCCCAGTGCTGATTCACAGCAACGAAGGAATGCGGGGCGCTCGTTCCTTGGTCCATCGATGGATGGTCCAGCCGCAGTTCCTCGTGCTCTCTCGTGGTTGAACAGAGACAGTGACACCTTTCCCTCTCCCAGTCCAGGTCTCTGCTTTTGGTGCTGGTTTTAGCACTCGCTGTGAGGAGCTCGCCCCACGGGAAGGTCGTCCATCCTCGACTCAGGAAGGCTGGTGGCTCTGAGAGGCTTAGCGAAGACTGCCTGAACCAAAAGGATCCCAGCTTCCCTACGATGGTGAAAGTTGACATTCGCATTGGCAGCTCTGATCCTGCCTCTAGGATGATCCATGACATCAGGAACCGGTCTCTCTCTCCTTGGAATTACAGGTAACTCTGTAGGTGTTATTTGAAACATAATGGCCATGATGCACAGTTGTCTTTTGGGCTGAAAAAGTGTCTCATTCTCAGCATATGCCCGGAGTCTTGTGAATACTGAAAGCTCCTCTTGACACACATGTTCATTTTGGTGTTGGGTAAATAAACTGCAGTGCAAAGGGATGTCACTGGATGGTTTCTAATTAACATGTCAGTCAGTAGTTCCTTTAGAAAAAGAAGAATGTCAGTACGTCGTAGTTTCACATTTTCCTAACTGAAACAAATTTTTGAATGCTGAAATTAAAACAAGCAAACATGAATGGTGAGGTGCTGGAACAGCTGCCCAGAGAGGCTGTGGGTGCCCCGTCCATCCCTGGAGGTGTTCAAGGCCAGGTTGGATGGGGCCCTGGGCAGCCTGGGCTGGTATTGAATGTGGAGGTTGGTGGCCCTGCGTGTGGTGGGGGGGTTGGAGCTTCATGATCCTTGAGGTCCCTTCCAACCCTGGCCATTCTGTGATTCCAGAGAAGATCCTACCAAGACATACACACAAGAACATAGCAAAGATTTTTTGTGTCCCTATCCCCAGGCTCGACGAGGACCCTGACCGCTTCCCCCAGGTGATAGCCGATGCTGAGTGCCGCCTTTTGGGCTGCTTGAACTCACTGGGGCAAGAGGACCGCAACCTCAACTCCGTCCCCATCACGCAGGAGATCCTCGTCCTCCGGAGAGAGCAGCGGGGCTGCCAGCCCACCTACCGCCTGGAGAAGAAACTGATCACCGTGGGCTGCACGTGTGCTGCTCCAGTCATCCAGCACCAGGCCTAGGAGGGATCAGCAAGCGGGTGCAACCTGGGGAGGAGGAACTGTCTCCTGTGAACGCCTCTTAGGAGAAATCCCGGTCACCTACCTTGCATCCAGTGGGACTTTTCTGAATGTTGGGATTCCCAAGATACCGATTCTTGCTGTGGTTCATTTGTAGAGTTCAGCATGGGAATCACCACTACCTGCTGGTGGAGGGGAGAAAGGGAAATATTCATATTTCTATTTATATCTTCTATTTATGGCTGTATTTATGAGTCAATCCCCAAACTCTCGAATGTTTATCTGTATTTATTCAATAATTTATCGGCATAATAAAACTTATATGTTATTTAAAAGGGTGTTTTGTGGTAGCTCAAAATGAAAGCAGAAGCAGGGTAGAGTGGGTTTGTACTGCAGTGGCACTGCAAGATTTCAGCAAAGCTAATGAGAACTTGCATTCTAATCAGAGGAAAGGAAAGGATGAGAAAAAGTGTTGAAAGCAGGGAAGTGAGGTTACACAGGCAGTGCTGGAGGAGCTGGAAATGGAAGTGATGGGATGGTGGGAAGAACAGTATGTAGCACTGCCTTGCAGAATGGCAGCCGAAGTTTGGGTTGGGGTCTAGCCTGGTTCACATGAGCTCAGAAAATCTGTCCTATCACCTTCCAAATAAGATATCATCCTTAAGAATTCCCTTCAACACCACCAGCTAGATGGTTGGCTGAGCAGAAATTCGGGGAAATGTGCAGAGGTGGATTCATCTCACTGCTCATTATCCAACCTGGCCTTGAAGCCATGGGTGAGGAGCCCTCCATATCGAGAGAATAATCAAGAAACACCTCCAGGGCTCTTTGCTGTTAAGCATTTTTGTTTCTTCCCGTGAGCAGCTTGTGTCATTATTAGGCCCAACCATATCCTTTCATGCTTGACTTTCAAGCAGCACACACTCCCTGGGAGCCTACGTAAGCCAGTTAAACAATCCATGGGCAGCACGATGGAGAAACCATCTCATTCAGTGACAAGCACTTGTACTCATCTGTGGCAGCAGCTGTTTCATTATGATCACCAAGCCCTTCATGTGGTGGGGAGCAATCCCACATAGGCGTTCTATGCTTGCACTTGCTCAACTCCAGCACTGCTCTTCCAGTAACCACTGACCAGGAAATCACAATCTAGCTCTTGCTGGTGACCTATTTTTCTCCCTCTCAACAGGCCTAACCTGTGGGATTGTCCTCGTTTGTTTTGTGGAGAGAGAATGAGCCTGATGCTCTTTCTCTACCTGTAATTGTGTTGGCAGTGGGTTCATGGCAGCTGAAAGGGTGAACTCTCCTGTGTCAACCACTCAACCCTAAGATTTGCTCTAACAGGAGGAATGGTGAAGCGGCTAATTAAGGAAATTCAAAAGCAGTTAACTAAAGAATTAAGGAAGTTAATTATGGACCTCACCCAGAGGTCACCGAATCACAGAATGGCCAGGGTTGGAGGTTTAGGCCATGAGGGTTGGTTGGTTTAGGTCATGAGGCTTCGTCTCCAGCTGTTATTGACTACAAACCACAAATCTCTCAGTAAGGCACGCACTTGATTCTGGGGATCGTTTCTAAACAAATCCAGCAGCAAAGCATATTTCCTTCTAACGGCGTCGTTCTTCGAGAGTTGTTTTGCATCTGCTGGCTTTTAAGGTGAGGTCGGTTGGCTCTGATTCCCAGCAATCTAAGAACATGGCAAACAAGATCACGCTTCCTGTAAGCAGCACAGTCATATCACCACCAAGAGCAGATACACTTTGAAGCTGAGGACCAGATTTTGCTAAAGGCTGTGCCTATTTTTCTCTCCTGGCAGCAATCCACTCCTTTAATCAGTGCACCCATCTCAGTGCTGGGTCAGCACAGCTGTGGATCTGGATCTGAAACAGAGCTTAGGGCAGCCTTTAGGGACGTGGTTATTGCCCCAGGAGGACAAGGCACAGCTGCAGGCACAGAAGCAGCTCCTCAGTGTCTCCTCATGCCTCACTGGGCTAAGCAACCCATGCTAACAGGTTGGTGTCTGAGCTTTTCCTTTCTGATCTCCTGCTCACCTCTCTCTACCCTCCTTTTGCTGTCCTTTGCTTGCCTTTGGCTCTGCCCAGCTGAGAGCTCGATCTGGGGAGCAGCTTTCATGAGGTGCTGAAGGAAGCATCAAGAACCCTGTATTAGCAGAGACGTGGAGGCACAGCAGGGATGTCAGCCCAGGCAATTCCCAAATCTGTGCTGCGAGGTATTTTCCTGCTGGTGTGACCCAGGCTTCTCGGGGCCATTAACAACAGGCAGAGGTTCTTGGTCTTGTAGCCCTTTTGAAAACCTCCAAGTGTACTTGTTGCTCAAAACGACTACTTTTAAACATCAACAGAAATTAAGTACATAAAAAATACAGATGTTGCAGCCTTAAGGGTTCAGGGGACAAACAGGGAGCCGTGCAAGCTGTGTGCTTAGTGAACCAGAGGAGCAATAACTTGAAAATCCAGGAACAGTCATGGCTTGCTTGGTTCTGAGGGGATGAACACTTTGCTGGTCAGTCCTTCGGGTATCTAGAGCTTGGTGGCAACACAGCGAATAGAGATGAGGAGATGACTTTCCACACCAGCTGTGGGTCCTGGCCATGCTGCAACGTGACCTGAGAGATCCAGAACAGAAACTGCACCCACATCTCCATCGCAGGATAAAATGTGAGACGTGCCTCGATCTCCCCTCCTCGTCCCTTAGCCTTCTTCCTCTTACATTTTTCATCCCTGATATCATTTTTAAACGTATGCTTTAGAAGACTGTAGGTGAGTGGGCCAAGACCATATTTTTTACAGCACTGTTCCATTTCTGCTTCTTGTGATTATTTTTTTTTTTGCCCCTTTCTTAATTTTCCTAGCAAGAAATCTAGCCTAGTCTTTTTTTCTTTTCTTTTTTGTAACTTCATAATATCAATAATACACTCGATGCTCTTTGGGGTCATGTACCAAGCAGGTTCTACTCAGCTGTGTCTGGACGTAGCTTTCTAGAAGTGAGTTTTGATGGTTTTACTGTCACGTACAAAGAGTTACGTTTCTGTTTTATTTCCATCCTTACTAAGCACAATTTGTTTGTATCAAGGTCAAGATTTCTTGTTCCAGTAAACAAGCAGAGATGGTTTATCTTCTCTCTCAGTTGCTGCTATTATTTTTTCAGCTTTCCTTTTCTTTCAGACTTCTCAAATCTGCACTATACTCACTTATCTTGGCCCCCTTCTCACAGTAAGGTTGGCCAGAGTGTTGAATCTTTCATCTTTCACAGGCATCATCTTTGTGTCTTGATTTGATAAGGGGCACCCATGAGCATGGATATCTGATCATTTGCCACACAGATCGCACAATCACATGAGTCATAGAATAGTCTGGGTTGAAAGGGACCTCAATGATCATCTAGTTCCAACCCCCTGCCACAGGCAGGCTTGGCACCCTTTAAATCAGGCTGTGGAGGGCCCCATCCAGCCTGGTCTTGAACACCTCCAGGGATGGGGCACCCACAGCTCTCTGGGCAGCAGCATCAGGGCCTTCGCTGCCCTCTTAGTGAAAGATTTCCCCCTTGACATGCACAGAGAAACCAAGGGACTGATGAGATGACCTTGTGGCAAGGTGCTTTTGTTTGGAATTGCTCTTCACCTTATCCAGTGGATTTAGTAATACAGAGAAAGATGTCGTAGGTGATGATGCCGGAATTTTCTAAGGGAACTCACAATAGGATTGAAAACCGTCTTCCACCCAAATGAATCCAGGTAATGACCCCAAGGGATGGAACACATCCCTTACAAGGACAGGCTGAGAGAGCTGGGGCTGTGCAGCCTGGAGAAGAGAAGGCTCTGAGGGTGCCTGATAGTGGCCTTTCAGTATCTAAAGGGGAGCTACAGGAAAGAAGGGGACAGACTCCTCAGCAGGGCCTGTGGTGATAGGATAAGGGGAAATGGTTTCAAGTGCAAAGAAGACAGATTTAGGTTAGATATAAGGAAAAAATCTTTCACAGTGGGGGTGGTGAGGCACTGAAAAAAGTTGCCCAGAGATGTGGTTGATGCCCCATCACTGGAGACTTTCAAGGCAAAGCTGGATGGGGCCCTGGGCAGCGTGTCCCAGCTGTGGTGTCCCTGTTCATGGCAGGGCAGTTGGACTAGGTGGCCTTGAAAGGTCCTTTCCAACTCAAAGGATTCTACAATTATAGCCATCATGTTAACTGCTTCTAATTGAGCAATATTAGTGATAGATGGACAGCTGGGCTAGATGACCTTAGAGGTCTTTTCCAACCTTATGGTTCCGCGATTCTGTTCTGCAGAAGCATATACAACATCCATGCACATTACAGCATTTGATACACATCAAGCAAATTAAGATGGTTGTGCCTGAAGGAATGGCTTTCACTGGGTTGATAAAAGGTCTGAGGAATAACGACAGTGCTGGAAGAGGGACTGGAGCATCTTTGCAGCAGAAAGTTGTACTCATTTTGGTACTTCATCTGTCTGACCTGGTTCTGACTTTTTCTACATTGTCGCTCTCTCAGAATTGCTAATAAATCTGTATTACTCATGTGCCAACCCTAGCTAATCTTCTTTCCTCTGCCAGATGATAAAAGGCCCTTCATTTTGGCTGTTACAGACAATGAACCAAAGCTCCTCCCCATATCAAGTGGTAGGACATCAAGAGGTTATTTAACGGACAAGGCACCCAGCTTTATTTCAGTCTTCCTGGATTTAAATTTAACTTGATGAAAATCTCAGAGTTTATCACCTCCATAAGAGCAGCATAAAAACATTGGGGTCTTGGAAAAGAAGCTTGCCTTTGAAAGACAGAACACTGTCATGTTCCTTGCTGTTTGCTTGTGGTTTTTTCTTTGCTCGTGTGCTTGATATTCCTGGTACAGCCAGCTGGGTGAACTTCAGGAGCTGCAGCAGACTGTAAGGAGGAACTGATGGAGATGAGGTAGGAAACAAGTGAGTTAGCATCTTGCATACTGCTAAATACCCTCATATGGGCAATGTTATGTCAGGTTGTGTTTGGTGGTAATTAAAGCTGTGAACAAAACTTCACTGTTTCCGCTGCATATAATATGATGACTTTGAAAGGGTGGATGATAGCAGGACAAGGGGAAATGGTTTTAAGTTGAGGGAGGGAAGATTTAGGCTGGATATCAAGGGGAAGATTTAGGCTGGATATCAAGGGGAAGTTCTTTGCTATGAGAGTGGTGAGGTGTTGGAACAGCTGCCCAGAGAGGCTGTGGATGCCGCGTCCATCCCTGGAGGTATTCAAGGCCAGGTTGGATGGGGCCCTGGGTTGGTATTAAATGTGGAGGTTGGTGGCTCTGCATGTGGTAGGGGGTTGGAACTTGATGGTTTGGTCCTTTCCAACTCAAGCCATTCTATGTGACTTATGGCTAATTAATGTTTCATGGGCCCACTGAATATCCACTAGGTAAAACAATGGTATGAATTCTCTGGCTGCACTGTCAGACTAGTTTGTATAAGTTGATGCACCTGATTTTTGCCAAGAGCTGATGAGTGAGGGTTTGAGCTCATTGGAGGGAATAAATTCCAGCAAAAGCCGGGCTGCTAACATCTCCAATTAGCACAGCTGGGTATAGAGGAGATGCTTTCACCCGAGAGGACCCTGCTTCCTTTGGGATCTGTTGGATGTGGCTCTGGGCAGCCTGGTCTGGTGGTTGGCAACCCTGCACATAGGGTCATTCTATGATTCTACGATTCTGTGATCTGCATTCCTGAGCGTTTTTTGAAGTTCTGCACTTCCTGTTGCGCTTGTTGGTGCCCAGGAAGGTCACATCTCCCCCATACAGAAGCAAAGCAAAGAGCGATGTCCATGCCAACCACCCTTCCATTAAAAAATGGCACATTTTTGCTGAGCTCCTTCAAATGTGCGTTCCTGCGGCGTGAATTCCCACCTACGTGAGCGCCTTCACAGCCGTGTAGAAGTGCTGTGTCAGTGTGCTCTATGTCTGGAGAGCAGAGCGCTGGCAGCAAAAAAGCATAGGGAGGACACGAGTGTGGAGGAAATTACAGCTGCGGTTAGCAGTGTGCATTTTCTCTGAGCAGCATTTGATCCCTTCGGTGATCCACATGACTCACTCATGCTCCATCCCCTACCTACGCAGGAATAACCAACATTCAGCTTCATAGTGTAAAATGCCCACTGTATTTTGGGGGAGTAGGTTTCTTTTCTGTCAACGAAGCATTTAGAGTGTTGTGTTGAACATTTCCTTGGGAACTCCTTTTCAATCAGATAATGAAGTGAACTGGGCAGTCACCCGTGGCTTTATTTTTGCTGAAGTGTTGTTCAGTAAACTATTTCCCCCCCAGCTGCCTTTCTTCCTCTATGGGCAAAGCAGTGCTAATGGTATGAGTGCTAATTTTCCCGTGTTCTTCCTGTTCTACTGCTACAGAGTTAGGTTTTATCATCAGAATTTCAGTTTTTTGTATTGTACAAATCCCTTATATGGTCATAATAGAATGGAGTGATTTCTTGCTGTATGAGAAAAAGTTTCTTCCGAAAGAGACGACACCAAAGAGCTGATCTGCTGTTTGATTTTTTTTTTATTTTTATTTTTATTGCTTAGAGATAAATAAACATAGATAATTACAAAGTTGTTTACCGGCATAAATAGAATTAAATAAATAGGCTTTTCGAACTGTCGAGTAAAGACGTGTAAAGCATTCCCATCCCTCTTCTCATGGAGCACGTGGAAGGGGCTGTATTCTGAATCCGGAGTTTTCAAGGGGAAAAGGATTTAGAAACAAAACAAGCACAGAACTGAGATTGTTGCCAATCGCTACGGTTCATCCCTGCGGATGTTCATCGCTGTTAGCCAAGGCAGTTCTCCTGCAGCTCCCCGCTCTCGTGCTGTGGGCTCCCCTCAGGACTGGTGCTGGATCAGTGGGGTGACACACGTGCAGCCCACGGTGATCATTTTCTTCTCCAGGCGGTACGAGTGCTGGCAGCCCCTCGGCTCGCGGCGCAGGACGAGGATCTCCTGTTTGATGGGCACGGAGTTGAGGCTGTGGTCCAGCTGCCCGGCCGAGTTCACGCACCTGGAATGGCGGCACTGGGCATCAGCAACCAAGCGGGGGAAGCGGTTGTGGTCCTCGTCGATCCTGTAGACAGGCATGGAAGGACAGAACAAGTAAAGTATCAGGAAGTGCTGCATGTTTTTGACCGCAAGACTTGTGTGCAAAGGGCTTGGACCCAAAGAGCTTCAGCTCTTCCCCAATACAAATGCTCCTAGGGCCTGATGGTGATGTTAGTAAAGCACCACTGACTTCAGTGCAGTGTCAGACCTCCAAGGTTTTTGATGATCTCTTAAGTGTCAAACGCATTTGAAGACAAATCTTGCCCCAGTATGTACATTAATTAAATTACAAGGATAATTTGCTTTTTTTCTTCTATATTGGCCTGTACCATGCTTTTGCTCTATCCCCCTCTATTCATCGATCAGCCTACAAAAAGTATATGGAGTATATGGACAGTGGCTGTCCTTACGTTGCCAAAATCTCTCAGTATTGAAGTCCTTAAACCAAAGATGCAGACATAGCCTCTGCACTACTCTTAAGCCAGTGCATTTCTTGACCATGGGGACAGACACAGTACCTGTAATCCCATGGAGCCAGTGAGCGCTTGCTGATATCGAGAGTCCCTTTGGTATCCTGGTTCATGTTGCTGATGCTTATGTTGACTCTCACAGTTTGAGGGAATTTTCCATCTTTTTGGGTTGGGCATCCAGCATCTGCTTTCTTGAAGAGGCTCTCAGGCTCAAGTCCTGGCCATATCACCTTGCCATGGGCAGAAATGCTGGCTGACAGCATGGCCAGCAACACCAACAGCAATGGTCTGAACTGGAGAGAAATTGCACATTTAGGACTTAGGGAAAGTATAGCTGCTATAGCATCACACAGCTAATAATACTTCTGTGAGTCTGGGAAATTCATTCACACTCATCTTAGCTGGTAGTGAAAGCTCATAGTGTAGGTCGGGTAATTATGGGAAAATCTGTCATAAATCATATTCATCTCTGCATGGTTTAATTCTTACTGACACCAATGCACCATCAGTTGCCATTTGGTGATATATAAAATCTCGGTTACACTAAATAATAAACCCAAAACTAAATAATATATTTGAGGCATTAGAAGAGTATAGCAAAAAAAAGAGAAATTACTCTAGGGTTGAGTTTTCAATTTATTCCTTGTCGTAGTTTACGTTGCAGTACATGGTGTGTTAACAAACCCATACAGTGTGTCCCATGCTGGTGCTATTCAGCAGCCTCTTGTTTCAGTTCTTTTCAATAATTCAGGGTTTAAACAGCTGCTTTAAAAACGAGTGCCCCATTCCTGAGAGTCATCTATTAGAATACACCTTTGTCAAATTAGGGGAAAATAAATCACAAAGCAAGATCTTACCAAAGGAGAACAAGGGATTGGAGACATCTTCCTTTTCTTGCTGCAGCTGATGCTTGTGCTGGGCTCTGTCGAACTGAAGGTGACTGTGTGCATCTGCTGCTGGTCTTTTTAAAAGGGCTTTCCTGCTGTCCTAGTTAATGGGGAGTAGGTGTTTTTTCCCACTCTTACCAGTGGTTTCTTGTCTTAAATTGAAAAGTCTATGTGTGTATATTCCATTAACGCAGGTGGAAAACAGGATACAGGTCCCTCCCCTTCTTAGATTTGTAAGTGATGTCATTGCTTTATCTGTGCAGTGACAAAACTCCATGCTGATGTTAGGAAACCACTGAAAAATTGACATGCACACCTCAGCGCACGTATGCAAAGTATGAGGTTTAGAATTGGGACTGGAGTCCTTGGTTAGTCGAATGTAAATAAACGTGCTTCGTGGCCTCAACTTGAGGTGCTGTAGGTATCACAGACACACCACTGTCACTGATGGCTTGGATCCACTTGTTGGTCACTCTGATGGCTCTTTATTTGGAATTGGGCAGGTGCTGGACAGCCAGTTTTTCAGTCCCCCCCCCCCCTCAAATTTCCAAGTCTGGATCAGCTTCTTTTTCATACGTAGAATCATGTCATAGAAACATAGAATGGCTTGGGTTGGAAGGGACCTCAAGGATCATCGAGCTCCAGCCTCTGCCACTGGCAGGGCCACCAACCTCCGTATCTAATACTAGACGTGTATACCTCACCTGTTACTTTTCAGTTTTGACTAGAATGTTTTCAGACAGTGTGTGCCCAAATTTCTAGGAAACGAAGCCCAAAAGGCTGCTTTTATTTGATTATGAGATCGCCAGATTTTTACTTCACTTCCAGATCTAGCACCGTGAGACACAGCTCTGAGAGGTGTGGTGGATGTACTTAAACCTTCAGTCCCTAAGTTAGGGAGAAGACAGAGAGATTCAAGAACAAGCCCTGTGAAGGCTGCGAGATGAAAAATGGCCACTCTTGTAGGCAGGAGAAGTGGAAGGAACTGCAGGCATCCATAGGGCACCATGGAAGAGAGGTGATACCATACAACAGTCGAAAATAGTGGGAGCTGAACTGCTTCTCATCATGTAGCCCCAAGGCTGTCCGTATGACAGCTCTGAATTTGGGGTGACAGTGTGCTGTGACCCCCGTGTGGTTCATCAGTTCACACTGCTGTCCCTCCATCCTTGTAAGACCAGCATACTGCAGCTGTGTCATACGCTACCACGGAAGTATTTAAACATACAGTGCTTAAATCCATGCGTTTGAGTGGACAGGCTCTGTTTGACATGGTGATGATCGGGATCCCTTTCTCCTGTTGAGGAACTGGTGTTTTCAGTAGGATGTACTGTAAAGGAGCTGCAGGCCTGGAGATTCAGAGATGCTTCAAGGCTATCTGTCCTTCTCACTTTGAATGCCTTGGAAACTTACAAAGGGAAGTCCTAGTACTCTGGTGCCAGCTTCAGAGAGATTCCCTACCTGAGCTTCATCACTATGCTGTCACCACAGCTGCCCAGTTTTTGCTTCTTCTGAGGGGGAAGCCTTGACTGCTCATTAAAAGTAGTGGGCTTGACCTTCAGAGAGACCTTGCCTGCAGAAAGATAAACCTCCTGCTCTCGGGGGTTTAAACCAACAGCTCTTCAGCAAGTGTTTTGGTTTCCGGGATGTGTGAATGGCTTTGGGGCAGGGTGCTCCTGTGGAATCATTACATGTCCTCTGCTAAGAGATCAGAGCTTTGCAGTTGTTCCTTTCAGCAGCAAATTAGGGATGTGAACATTTTGGATAAAATGTGTACTGGACCAGGAACCAGAAACTTGAGTTTTTTTCCAAGCAAATGTCCCAACCACTAGCCTACAGTCTTCCTCCTTGTTCTCCCTAGGAAATACGTCATGACGTAGCTAATACTATGCTCAGGGACATGATTTAGCAGAGGGCTGTTAGAGTTAGGGTTAACCTACGGTTAGGTTGTGGTCGGACTTGATGATCTTCAAGGTCTTTTCCAACCTGAGCAATTCTATGATCCTATGATTCTAACCTGGACAACTCAACGCCTCCCAAAGAAGAATGCTCCACCCAGCATGCTGCAAACCCTGGCACGCAGATACCTCAAACCTCTCTGACTGCAGTTTCCCAAGTAATTTTGCTGATCCTGATGAAGTATGAGATATTAGAAGTCAGCTACCATTGTGTTCTCTGATGAGGTTATTTAGAAGCTGGTTGGAGAGTTAGTAATGGACGCACACAAGAATGCTGATGCTTAGATTTTTAAAGAAAGTGCTTACATTTTAGAAATGAGGGGAGGAGTGTTGTATCTATTTTCTCTTCAGCATTTCCCTCTTAGGAAATGACTTCTGGTCACTGCACTCTAATAGTAGGTTATAACCTGCTATGTGTACCCTGAAGCAATATCTGGTGTAGAAGATGTGCTGGTCTGACCTCTTTTCAGGTCTACTTTGGCGATGTCTGCAGATGAAAACATTACATAAAAGGTGTTCCTAATACTTAATCCCAAGCCCAAATTTTGCTCACCTTGTGCCATCCAAAGGAGGATGTCAACAAAGGCAGAATACAGCTTGCAGTTTCTGCAATAGCCGTGACCTATATCAGCTTGTTTAGAAGATGCTGACACTTGAAAATTTACATGCACAATTCAGTTTCCCTCTTAGAGTTAGAGACGTACAGGTTAACGGAAAAGGTTCCCTCAGAAGGGATTTTCTCTAATGCCATTTACTGAAATATCCATTCAAAGTGGGTCAGTTAAATTTTCAATTTTAGAACCAAGAATGATTTCAAAAACCTGTAAGGAAGCGGAAGGTCAGGTTAAACCAGCCTGACCCTAAATCCAGGCTCGTCTACTCTAAATGTGTCAGTGGTTTGGGTTACCTCACCACGTGAGAGGTGAACAGTCAGGCATTCAAATACTGCGAATGTAATGCAACACGGAAAGGGTGAAAAAAAAAACCAACAAAACTTTCCATGGTTTGCTTGAGCCATGACCGCACTCATCTACCATTTTTGTAGGCAAGATGAGAGGGTCTCAGGAAAAGAAATGTGCATCTTGAAATGCTTCCATCAGGTCTGAATTATACAAATGAAACTCCCACATTTCTGACCCTAAGATTTTTACAAGCTTAAATAACTTTCCATTTCTTCCTGATCTGCATGGAAGAGAAAAATTGAACGTGTTTTTTTTTTTTTTTTCCCTGTGACATTAGAACTTCACGGGATATGCTTAATTCTGATGCTCAGCTCTCTTTTAACTACCAGTTTCATTTCTACACACAAAGGGACTGTATATACACACGTGTGCATTCAAAATACATGTATATATTTTAGTTTGGTCAGTTGTTTTTGCAATCATGCATAAAGATATACGCAACAATGTTTTTTTTTTAACCTACGTGTGTATTATTCCAGGTATTTGCCACAGAGGGCGCTGTGGTTTTACAGAGACTTCCTGTTAGTACTAAATTGCACAGGAAGCAATTAGTGCCATGTTCAGCAGACACCCCGGTTTCTACATCCCTGAGAACAGGGATGCTCAAAAAGCTTACTGAAAGACCACCTCAAACATTCTGAGATCAGAGCTAGTCCTTCGCTGGGCTCTGGTGGAAGTTTTCTCATGATTAATGTTGTTACTGAAGCACTTTACCCGGCTGAGATCCCTCAGGCACCCAAATCTGGTTATTTTGGTGTTCAACACTTTCTCTACTCAGAGTCAAGGCGTGAGTCAGAGGCAGAGCTCGGATGTCTCAACGTATTATGCTGTAAAGCAGAGAAGATAGATCTTTAGATTGGCTGGTTTGGCTGAACAGGGATCTTTTAGAGCTCAGGTGGAAAAATAGAGTGTGGCTGTTGGAAGCAAGGTTGGGTGAGATGGGAAAGGTACAGGGATGCTCTTTGCCTTTGTAGGGGGAATATTTGCAGAGCTCTGCAGGGCAGTAAGCAAAGCCCTGAGATGCTGGAGCTCGGGGAGAGTTGGGGCTCTGCTCTCAGCCATAGGATTTGGGGTTGGGGGGTGCTGAGTGGGGCCAGAGGTTGGACTCAGTGATCCCTGTGGGTTCCTTCCAACTCGACGTATTCTATGATTCTTTGAAATATTTAATTTTTTTTCTTCTTTTTTCCAGTCAGAATCAGTTAACTTTGTGCTCCAATTGCAGAACTTTTGCAGAGTTCTTTCTATTTACCTGCAGGCAGACGTTTATTTATTTATTTTTTTTTCTTGTTGGAAAAATGCACTTAGAGGTTCATCTTTTGAGTACATGTTCTCACAGATCCCTATAAGTTAAGGCAACACTTTCACTTCAGTGCAAGCACCAGGTGATCTACTGCACAACAAGGAGATGAGTTCTGGGAGATCCATGATTTCATTACTTCTTAGGTCTGGGCGTGTCTGAGAGAAATTCCGAACCCAAAGAAGAGAAGCTGCGAGCACCCTGATTCAACACTGAAGCTTTATTTCAGTTTAATATCACTTAATTCCTGCTCTGAGTGGGCATTTCCTTCAGGAACATCCAGAAGTCCCTTCCAAAGGGGTTGAATTCCTTCCTCCCTCTCTTCGATCACCGTACGAGCTGTCATAAAAGAACCTTCTCTCTCTGTTTAATGGTTACCTCTTCAGCAGCTGCAGTACAGATTATCATTTCCTTTGGCATGCCTAGATTCTTCAAACACAGCTGTTCATCGGCTGTGGCTGCTGTCAGTGGTTGGCACATCTGTTACCTGACTAATATCTATAATATCTAATATCTAGGTAATCAAGGAGTTGACTTCAAGGAAGTAGACTGCTCACGTTGGGTTTGGGTTGCTGTTTAGGAGGATGGGAAAGAGAGGGCTTCCAGGTGTGCGAGCTGGACTTGATGAGATGCAGGATTTTTAAGCCTGGACTCTAGTAATTAATAGGTGATTAAAGCATAATTGTAGTGTGGTTTGGGTAAGTGGAAAAGGCTATGGTTGCTCCCTACAGACTCAGCCTGGTGAGCAGCAGCATTGCTATTAATGTTATTGCCCAGTGATTCACTGCAGAGCCGAGCCAAATTAGCACCTCCTGCCCAATGGAAAGGATGGTATCTCTTGGCCAACACAAGGTACGTGCTTGCGTGTCATTTAGTAAGCAAAGCCAGCAGATGTTGTGGTTTAACCCAGCACGCAGATAAACAGCACTCAGCCTTTGGCTCACTCGCCCCACTGTGGGTTGGGGGAGAGAGAGAGAAAGAAAAAAAAAAAGGTAGAACTTGTAGGCTGAGATAAGGCTATTTAGTAGGACACAAAAGAAAGAGAAATAACAGTAGTGATAATAAGTTCCCTTGGGAGATGTCAAGATAGGGATGAAAGAAGTAATATGGGACTGGGCAGAAGAAGATAAGGAAGTATGTGATCTACAGCAAAGAGAAGGAAAAAAATTGTGTTTCTTCACCTAGGAAGCTCACATTTGGGAGAAGAAGAAACATTGGGATATGTGCTGGAAGGCAAACTAAGCTGAGAATGAAATTTTGGAGAGCAGATCTGAGGGAGAGCACAGTGGAATGCCTTTGAGGGTGTCTGTGAATGAGTTTTCAAAAATGGTAGGGACTTATGATCAAAAATTCAAAGAGGGTAGACTGAAAATGTGAGAACTGTGCTGTGGAGGACCAAGCCTTGAACTGCAAGACCAGCACAGATGTTTAATGAAAGTATCACAGAATCAGAATCACCAAGGTTGGAAAAGACCTCCAAAATCATCCAGTCCAACCGTACACCTACCACCAGTATTTCGCCACTAAACCATGTCCCTTAGCACTACATCTACACGTTTCTTGAACACCTCCAGGGATGGTGACTCTTCCACCTCCCTGGGCAGCCCATTCCAGTGCATTACCACTCTTTCAGAGAACAAATTTTTCCTAATATCCCACCCTAGTAACCCATGGAACAATACAATGACAGTACAGCTCTGGCTAGAGTGGGAAAATAGATTCAGAAAGGAAAAAGACTTTGTCAGACACTCTAGGAGTCCATCTGGAAGCCCTTTCCAGTCTTAGCTGGCACAGAAAGGCATTAAAAGAAGTTTTGAGAAATGCAGTGAACTGTGATGAGATTGAATTGAGGCTGATGTTAGATCCCCAGAGGAGGTGAAGATCTCTCTTGAACACATGCTTTATCGTGTCCCTCATTTATTTGCTTCTGTGATAATCAGTGATGATAACCACAAATAGATCTGTAATCTCTCTGTCAGCTTTATTTTCATTGTCTCTAAGACATCCTGTGGCAACGTGGTTTACATCCAATTATAAAATATACGTGGAAAAAAAAAAAAAAAGAAAAAAAAAAGAAGCACTTGAACCATAAATTGGCTCACATTCAAGCTGACAGAATGCTTTATACAAGCAATAAACTCATTTTGAAATTCTCAGTTTGCTGTGTTATCTGCTCGCATCCTGTGTCTCGCCCACATCTCGACCCCAACGAACCACAGCAAGCAGGGGGAAAAAGGGCTGGGGTCTTTGCTGCTGCCCCTCTGAGCTCCCATGCTGTTGTCCTCATTGTCCTCCTCTTTACATCCACCTCAGATTTCTCACGATGCATGTGTGGACATTTATTTCCTATCCCCGTGGCATACAGGCACTAGTTGTGCCATTATCACTTCCTCTTGGGCCAGGTTTCCACAATCCTTGATCATCTTCCCTTCTCTTTTGTGTGGGAAGATCTCCACTTGACCTACACCCCTCTCTCAGTGTGATTTTCTGAGCCATAGACTGTTTTCCATGCAGGGCTTTAATGTCCTGACGAAGAGGGACACACCACTTCTTCACAGCCAAGACACTGAGGACCACAACATTGCTGTCGGGTTACCTGGCAGTCCCCATTTCCAGGTAGTCTGCATCCTTCTCTTTGGACAAACTTCCTTTTTCCTTCTTGAGATGACTGTAATTCAATCTATCTGAAGAGGAATAAATACCAAAATTTGTCGGATTGTTGTTGCATTCATCCTTATCTCAGAACCCATTGCCAGCTGCAGATATGTCAGCTTTTTTATTTCCAAATGCAGACACTTCTCTAAGTTCTCGTGCAGTAGATTAATACTAGACAGACCATAGTAAACCCCTCAAAAAAGCAGAAAAACATTCTGCAGACCCATGTGGAGGATGTTAGAGTCCTTTATTAGTCCTTTGCAGCATGCTTTAGAAAAGAGAGAGATGAGAACTCCTTGTGTAATTTTTACAGCTTTATTAAATGGCACAAAGGGAAGTTTCTTATTAATGGACATGGACTGTGGTTTTCTGTCTGTGTACCATATCTAACTGCTGTTTGATAGCTCACAGACCAGTGTGAATGGAGGGTTTGCTTGCCCTTGTCTCCATTTTCTCTTTGCTATGTCTGTGTCTCAGCATTTGCCTAATTGTTTCCCTGCCTTTACTCCCAATCCAGAAATCCTCCTGCAGGCAACACTGCTTGAAGCAATGTTCTATTTCCTTATCTTTCCTTCATCCAACCAGGTTTGATTCCCATCATTGCTTTCCTTCCCTATTAGCCCTTTTATATGTCAGAACAAGTCCTTGACCAGACCCTTCAAAGGAGCAAACAGCATCCTCCTACCTGCCCTTATAACGAGGCAAACTCCTTGGAAAGACAGGAGGGCTCGTGAGAGAGCATAGAGAGAGCTCAACATAAATGAGCGTCTGTGGTTCTGAAGTCTGTGGCTGGATGGGAACCGAGCTGGAGGAGGCAACGTTGTTGGGCAGCAGCCATTTCCCTGCAATCTTGGTTTTCATCTGAGGGATGTGGTCAGTGGGCATGGTGGTGTTGGGCTGACGGTTGCACCCATGATCTTAAAGGTTGTTTCCAGCCTTCATGGTTCTACGGTCCTATGATTCATCTGCAAGAGGCACTCGGTGTCACCCTGGGTTGTGACAACGCTGCTGAGGTTTGGGATCTGATTTGGTGTTGCAGGGAACTGCTTTCCAATCAAACCAGGTCTCTTCAGAAAACTAGTTTTATCACCCATATGCTCACATACCTGGGTAAAATCCAACTCATTCACCATCTCATTTTAAGAACTCGCACTCCTTTTGTTTTCTTGCAGGGAAATGACTCCTGCCCATGACATTTAGTGTGCAAGAAAGTGCCCTAATTCAAGAAGCATTAGAGAAGTGACTCAGGGTGGTTTTGATGCGATTTGCAAATATGCAATAGGACTTTCAATTTTCAGGACCATAGCTGGGGTTTGAGTCGATTTATTTATTTATTTATTTATTTATTTATTTAGTAAGGAAAAAAGATTCATTGTTTTTCCAAACCTCTGCAAATGTTGACCTCAGCGCCATGCGGTTTCCAGAAATATCCCAGGCAGAATTGTCAGAGAATGACTACTGCTGACGTTCTTTCTCTCCAAGAAGGTTGAGTGGGGTACAGCATAGTGGATACCTGGCAGCAACCCACTGTCCTGTTATACTCAGAAGGATGCCTCCTAACCAAGTGGGGCTTCACGGGGTGACATCAAAGAGAATAGCTGGATGTACTCATTGTCCTGAATATATTTCAGCCTGTATTTTGAGCAAGGTGCAGCACTCTTCCTTCTAGAACAGCTTCTCTACTGATGCTGGAGGCCGTAATCCATTCTCCATTGCTGGTTTGCAGGCCTTCATCTCTTAATTTTCCTGTGTAAAGACTAGGCAAGGAGCTCACAAGTTGGCTTTGAAGAGGATGTAGAGATGGGCAGGGCCAGTATCAACACTTGGCAGGCTACAAGAGCTTGGGTCTTGGCTTTCTTCAGGTACATTTGAGCCCAAAGTAGGTGTGACCGCCTGAATGCACGTAACCTGAAGAATAAAAAAAGTGGAGGCTGGTCTTTGACATCTTTAATTTTTCTGTGGCCAAACTTCCCCACAAAGTAAGGGAGCAGCGAGCTTCAAGCAGCTGGTGTCTTTTATTCTATCAGCATAAGAAGTTAGGGTGTAAACCATGTGTGTGCAAGATCAATCAGATAAATTGTTTCATCAGATAATTTCTTAGCAAAAGACAAGTCAAGCAGCTCTGCCAGAATGGAGACTTATTTATAGGTGTAGCTCAAAAGCCTCCATTCCCGTGGACATCATGGGTATTTTAATTCCTCTGAACGTGGAAATAACATACACACGGTCAAGAAAAGAGAAAGTCTTAGCACAAGAGGAAGCCAATGAATTGGAATGGGAGCAATGGACTCCTAACTAATGGAGCTTTGAAGGGGATAAAAGAAGTTCTGAATGTTTAGAGGTGGATTTTCTGGTTGCTCTGTCTGTTATCTGTGCAGATGATGTGCCGAGCTTTGAGGGGGTCGTATAAATAAATAAATATACAGGAGCTGTATGCACTCCTGTCTGAAAACTCTGTTGTCCCATGAAATAATAACTTCAGGATTTGCTAAAAGCTCCTATGCAATAGCTGAATTTGCTCTCTTTTTTTTTGATCTTTTCATTATTATTAAGACTGAAATACTAAATTAAAACATGCCTACATTTCCAGCCAAGGAGAGAAGTCCTCTTACTCATTCCCAGCCCCTTGCAAAGCCTGGAAGAACCCATGGCACATCCTTTCAGAGAAACAGCCCCACTGCACAGCCCTTTGCTGCTTCCCTTGGTGCTGAGGAGGTGGAACCCAGCTCTCAGAGCGGCAGTGCAGAAGATGCCAGATGCCACCAGGCTTCTGCAGCGTGCAGAGGCTGATAGCTGATAAGCAGCTGATGCTAGACAAGAGGAAGGGGACCAGAGGGCAAAGTACTCAAATGTCTCATCATCCCAATCCTTTGAGTCAAAGGATTCAAGCAGGCTGTTACCGTATAAAGACACGCTGTGTAAAGTAGATTGTTTGTCAGATGGTGGAGTGATGGCTGTTTTGTTTTAAAATGTTCTTTCTTCCCTTAAGGAAGAGGAATGGACATTTTAAACCTGCATTGTGTGGCCTCACACCCTGGCAGAACATGGCTGAGGCAAGAGCAGATCAGTGGTGGTTGGTCAGAAGGTGGATCGTGGTCCCACTCCCCGTGGAGAATCATGAGCAGACAGAGAAAAGGGTGATGCCTTCTGGAAAGGAAGCACTGAGAGGTGTCCCACTGTCACACCTTTTTTGGCAATGGTACTTGGAAGCTTTCAGGTGACCTGGTGCTACAGGTTGGCTCACGGCAGGGGATTGGAACTGGGTGATCTTTGAGGCTCCATGCAACCCAAGCTATCATTCTATGATTCTCTACGTCTCTGACGTGATGAACTGGATTACAACAGCCTTACAGAAGTCTTATGTGCTGAGATTTTCAGTGTGAGCATGTAGACGTGTAAGCACACCCTTCAGAAACGGCCTTTGGGGATCAGTGTAATGCCTCCTGAAAGCAGCCGGGTGTGAAAATTGATGCCCGACAGCATTTTGTTTTATTTTACATCCATAAATATTTTGCCAAATATTTTCAAGGTGGATTTGCAGCCTGTTTTCATTTACTGTGAACAGGAAACTTGCTTCACTCAGAATTGCTGAAGGCTGTTACTAAAACAATTTGGACTTTTAAGAGCCTGCAGCGAACAGAATTGGGTCACATTTGTACTTTCTGAACAGAAAGGAACCTGTTTATTTCTAAGAATTATTGCTCCTGGTTATCAGATAATAAAAAAAAAAAAATGCAGTGGAAGAGTGTGTGTTTTCACTTAAGTCAGTGGAAAAAATCACAGTAATGGGGATGAAGCAAAATGAGAGGTGCTGACAGTCATACCGTGCCTATGACATACGTGTGAACACGCTGTGGGGCACAGGGAGTGCAGGGTGCTCTTGTGTTATGGACAGCAGAGAGTGAGACAGCATCCTGCCGTGCTTACAGCGCGGTGAGGAAGCTGAAGCACACTCTGTTCTGTGTTAGGTAGGTAGCTCTGAAAGTAATGCCTCCTATTTATTTCCGTGGAAGCAACCATAGATACGGAGAGCACAATAACGCTGTTTGGTAGAGCCAGTTTTCAGCTGCAAAGCACTGTTTTTCAGCGTGGTCACGACCATTAACGGCACATTTTCACTGGTGATGAATGAGAGCCTGCACGCAGTGCTCGTAAGCATGGGTACCAGCAGAGGTGAGCCACTGTTGCCACCTCTCACTGTGCTCACACCCACTGGTTGGCCCCCTTAAACATTCAGCAAGCGTTGATGAACATCACTGGGTGCCATTTTTTTCCGCGTGGAGGAATTCAGTCACACCCTTTTACTTCGTATGCACTTCCGTGCCAGAAACCATTGTGTCAGACTGCGTCTCCGCTGCCAGCTGTCACATGGAAACAAAATGTAATGGAATGTTGGCGAGGAGGTTTTCAACTTCTGCTGCCATCCCACCAACATCTGCCTCTGGCACTGTGGGTCAGCATCATCAAATAGGAGGCGCTACTTTCAGAGCAGCCCTTGTTTCTTGGTTTCTGAAAGCTATCTAGGGGAACTGGAAGGACTCTCAGATTCAATACAAAACAGAACAAAATGGTTTTATTTCTTTTTATAAAATAATTTAGCAGGAAATGAAACTGGATTTTTGATCTTGTTGATCCTGGTTGCTTTTTCCTCTTCAGGGGGAGGGGGGAGAAAAAAAGAAAAAAGAGAAAAAAAAAAAGAAAAAAGGAAGAAAGAAACAATAATCGAACTTTTGGTTTAAATCTAAAAAACAAGCAAACAAAAAAAAAAAAACCCCACCAAAAAACAATCCCCCTCAAACCATTTCTAAAATTATTTGGTTTCAAAGCCCAGCATCCATCAGCGCCATCCCTCCATTGGTGTGAGTCACTACTGGACAGGGTCACTCCAGGGTTTTCTTACTCCATCATTGGTCACCCACAGCCACAGCGCGGTGATCTGCTGGCCCAGCAGGTCTTGGGCAGGAGGGTAGCCATGGGTTTCTGCCCCACTCCTGGCTGATGGCTGGTGTTGGTGTTGGGCTCTCATTCCAGTCACTGCTGGTGCTGCCACTCTACATTGGTCCCAGGTTTATACGAGACCTTGTGGTCTGTGGTGGAGGTATCAGGGAATAGCTGAGCATCTCCACTGCCTGCATGCTATCAGTCATAGTGGGGCTGGATTCCCAATATGGGAATGGACCCTGACCCATTTTCATTTTCACAGAATCACAGAATCACAGAATCATCAAGGTTGGAAAAGACCTAAAAGATCATCCAGTCCAACCATCACCAATACTCCCCAGCTAAATCCTATCCCTCAGCACAACATCCAAACGTCTCTTGAACACATCCATGTTCGGTGACTCCACCACCTCCTTGGGCAGTGCATTCCAATGCCTGACCACCCTTTCCGAGAAGTAATATTTCCTAATGTCCAGCCTGAATCTCCCCTGGCGCAGTTTGAAACCATTGCCTCTAGTTCTATCACTGTGTACACGAGAGAAAAGGCCGACCCCTAGCTCACCACAACCTCCCTTCAGGAAGTTATAGAGTGCTATAAGGTCTCCCCTGAGCCTCCTCTTCTCCAGGCTGAACAATCCCAGCTCCCTCAGCCGCTCCTCATAAGGCCTGTGCTCCAGGCCCCTCACCAGCTTCGTAGCCCTCCTCTGAACACGTTCCAGGGCCTCAATGTCTTTCTTGCAATGAGGGGCCCAAAACTGAACACAATACTCGAGGTGCGGCCTCACCAGTGCAGAGTACAGGGGGACAATTACCTCCCTATTCCTGCTAGTAACACTGTTTTTGATGCAAGCCAGGATGCCGTTAGCCTTCTTGGCCACCCGGGCACACTGTCGGCTCATGTTCAGCCGAGCATCAATCAACACCCCCAGGTCCGTTTCCTCCACACAGTCCTCCAGCCACTCCGCCCCAAGCCTATAGCGCTGCCTGGGGTTGTTGTGGCCAAAGTGCAGGATTCGGCATTTGGTCTTGTTGAACCTCATCCCGTTGGCTTCAGCCCAGCTCTCCAGCCTGTCCAGATCCCTCTGCAGGGCCTCGCTACCCCCAGGCAGATCCACACTCCCAGCCAATTTGGTGTCGTCTGCGAACTTACTGAGGGTGCACTCAATGCCCTCATCCAAGTCATCAATAAAGATACTGAAGAGGACAGGCCCCAGTACCGACCCTTGGGGAACACCACTCGTGACCGGTCGCCAGCTGGATTTAACTCCATTCACCACCACTCTCTGAGCCCGGCCCTCCAGCCAGTTCCTTACCCATCCAACAATGTACCCGTCCAAGCCACGGGCTGCCAGCTTCTGCAGGAGAATACCGTGGGAGACAGTGTCAAAGGCTTTGCTGAAGTCTAGGTAGACCACATCAACAGCCTTTCCCTCATCCAGCAGATGGGTCACTATATCATAAAAGGAGATCAGGTTGGTCAAACAGGACCTGCCTTTCATGAACCCATGCTGGCTAGGCCTGATCCCCTGGCCATCCCGCACATGCCGCATGATCTCCCTCAAGACAATCTGTTCCATAACCTTCCCTGGAACCGAGGTCAGGCTAACAGGCCTGTAGTTCCCCGGATCCTCCTTACAACCTTTCTTGTAAATGGGAGTCACGTTGGCAAGCCTCCAGTCTTCCGGGACCTCACCAGTCAACAAGGAGCGCTGGTAGATGATGGAAAGCGGCTTGGCTATCACCCCCGCCAGTTCCCTCAGCACTCTCGGGTGGATCTCATCCGGCCCCATGGACTTGTGGCAGTCCAGTTGGAGTAGTAAGCCTCTGACCGTTTCTTCCAGAACCACAGGGGGTTTAGCATGCTCCCCAGGCGAGACTACCATGTCAGAGAGAGGAGTACCCCGAGGATAACTGGTCTGACCTTTAAAGACAGACGTAAAGAAGGCATTCAGAACCTCCGCCTTTTCCTTATCCTCAGTGGTCACATTCCCAGCATCATCCAGCAAAGAGTGGATATTCTCCTTTGTCCTCCTCTTACTGTTAATGTATTTATAAAAGAGTTTCTTATTCCTTTTCACCCCAGCGGCCAGGTTAGATTCAAGCTGGGCTTTTGCCTTTCTGATTTCACCTCTACACATCCTAACGGCTTCCTTGTATTCATTCTCAGTTGCCCATCCCTCCTTCCACAGGCGGTAGATTCTCTTTTTCTCCCGGAGCCTCAAGAATAGCTCCCTATTCATCCACGCCGGTCTTCTTCCCCGCCTGCTCATTTTGCGTCTCAGGGGAACTGCCTGCTCCTGCACCCTTAAGACTTCCTTCTTGAAGAGCAACCAGCTCTCCTGGACCCCTCTGTTTGCTAAGACTGAATGCCAGGGGACTCCCCCTACTAGTCTCTTGAACAATTCGAAGTCCGCCCTCTGGAAGTCCAAGGTAGCAGTTTTACTATTCCCCTTCCAAACTCCACCATGAATCGAGAATTTTATCATTTCATGGTCGCTCTGTCCAAGGCAGCCCTCAACCTCCACATCTCCCACCAGACCTTCCCTGTTTGCAAACAGCAGGTCTAGCGGGGCAGTTCCGATTTTGTATATCCCATGGTTATTTGTCCAGCAGAAATACAGCTTCTACGTAACGTGCTGGAACTTTTGCATCTTCTCTTATGGCCTTTGATGTTTAAAACCATTTCCCCTTGCTAAATCTAAGAGGATGACTTGTAAATTCACTTATACCTTCCTCCTACATCTCCCAGAGAAGCTGACTGACTTGTTTTCTGCTCAGTGCCAAACCTTTGAGTCCTGGACTCTGTGAATTCCCTGCTGTCTGACAAGATGCTGGATGTGCCTCGGCGTGTGTTCAATTCTGAGCAATGCTGGAAGTTGCTGAATTAGGAGTGACTGATGTAGGGTGGGAGGAAAAGAGCTGGCAGCTGTGCTGCAGAAACACTTAGGAGGGGAACATTTGTTGGGCACTTCTCCTGTGTTACTTTGCTGTTGTTCCTTTCCTGCAGTGTGGTTCAGAGGGTGTCTCCTCCCTAGAGCAGGGGGTTGGAACTGGATGATCTTAAAGGCCCCTTCCAACCCAAACCATTCTGTGATTCTACGTGGGAATGGTGGGGATTCACATGGAGTTGGAAACCAGCAGAATGCTGCAGAGTCTGCAAACTTCCTACGTGATAGTTTGGGTTTGTGGTAATGCTGAGCAGGTAGGGTCATGTAGGGACATTGCAGGGGCAAGCACTCTTGCAGAGAAGCTTAGTAAAGTCAAAACCTGTCCCAAATCTTTTCTGGTGATTCATTTCCTCAGGGGCAGCAGATCCATGCAGGAGGAGAGGCTGTCAGGTTGAGCTGAGATGGACAGACACTCTTTCTTGGTGCGATGTTTTCAACACTGCTATAGCTGGTTGAAGGGGACCAAACCTCCAAGGAAGATGGGCTTGGTTCCGTTTGACCAGCCAGAGCAGAGCATAGCTCCTGAGCACGTAACTTGCTCGGCTTCACTGTGCCTTACCTGCAGGAGGAAGTGAAGAGGTTATAGAGGAGCACCGGAGCCAACCACTGCGTCAAGGTGGGGAAGGATGGCACAGCACTCAGAGGACAACAGTGTAGGAGAGTTGGAAGGGACCCCAAGGATCATGAAGATCCAACCCCCCCACCACACGCAGGGCCACCAACCTCCACATTTCATAGCAGCACAGGCTGCCCAGGGCCCCATCCAACCTGGCCTTGAACACCTCCAGGGATGGACGGGGCATCCACAGCCTCTCTGGGCAGCTGTTCCAGCACCTCACCGCTCTCATAGCAAAGAATTTTCCACACTGTTGATTTCTTCCTGCTGCTTTCTTTCTCCCCGTTTTTCCTCTTTCCCCTTGAAACAAAATAAAAGACAAGGAGAAAAGCAGCAGGAGGAAGGAAGGCTCCCTCCTTTGTGCATTGAAGGGAAGTCACCTGCCAGTTGTCACTCAGGCATCACTTTTCAGAGCCCCCAGTCCCTCCAGCTGTACCTGGGAGCTGGGGCAAGCAGACAGCTGCAGGAGAGCACGAGCAGCGGGGTGCAGGGCAGCTTCCGAACAGGACAAAAGCAGCATTTTGTCAACACTGTGCACAGGTCCCTTTCCATGTGCATGTAATGCCTTAGGGGCTTGGTACAGTTTTATTCTCTGAAAAATATCTTAATTTGGAGGTGGTTTCTTCTCTTTCTTTGTTTTTAACTCTGCTTCCCAACGGGAGGAATATTAACTTGTGTAACCTTAGGATTCTTCTGTCTTCTTCAGGCTTTCCCTTTGATTCATCAAGGGCATTCAGCAGCAAAGAAAGCATCGGCAACATAATCTCTGTATTTCCTATCCACCTTGCTGCCCAAAGGACATCTCAGGCAAACACTCAGCTGCAAAATTCACACACTCTCTCATCAGCACTAGGCTATTGCAAACTTGGAGGAAGAATTAGAGCAGTCCTTTAAGTCCTTTAGCTTTAATAAAAGCTAAAAGCTTTTATTCAATCAGGGGGTGAGTGCAGACATTCGATGGTTGGGCATTTTTTAACCAGAGTTAAAATAGTGGCCTTGACCCCCAGCCAGGCTAGAAGCTTTCCTGAACCTTAGCCCCATATCTGCACAATGAGTCTGAGTTATTTCTTCTCATGTGTCCTTGCAAGTGTGTGCTGTAACTTAATCCTGGCTAATGTTGTGCAGCAAGTTAGTGCTTCCTGCAGGATCCAGCAAGCTGGGGACAGCTGCAGAGAGTAAATGAGGGCTGGGAGTCAACTCCACATTTAAAACCCAAATTTACACAGATTCAGCTGACAAGCCAGAAGGGCTGCTTTGTTTGCCAACACATACACATCTGGCATCATCTGAGGGGCCGTGGGCTGCCTGGGACACCTACATATGATGTGAAGGGGTGGCATAGGATATACACGTATAAGAGCTACAAAGCAGTAGTATATTCTTAGCATATCTCCAAAGAGATCAGAAGCATCTTTTCAGGCAAAGTCCAGATCTCCACAGAATACAAAATGAGTGTGCAGCTATATCTGTAGATGCTGAACTTTGTGGCTCTGAAGCTGAGTCCTGCCTTTGCTCATGGGAGACGATCACAGCCTACTCAGGATTACAGGGAAGTTTTGCCTCTTGTGTTGCTTTCTTTGAACTGAGGTGATCAGGAGAACCCTGAAATGTTCTAATGCTCTATTTTGTATGAATTTACTGCTAAGTGTTACTTTCTTCCCAAAATAGTTTTCTGAGTAGAGTAGATTAGAATGAAATAGGGTAGGGTAGGGTAGGGTAGGGTAGGGTAGGGTAGGGTAGGGTAG
>JAPSGF010000024.1:8809302-8826340 GCA_035772895.1 Perdix hodgsoniae | reverse complement strand
CCACAGCCTCTCTGGGCAGCTGTTCCAGCACCTCACCGCTCTCATAGCAAAGAACTTCCCCTTATATCCAATGTAAATCCTCCCTCTTTCAACTTAAAACCATTTCCCCTTGTCCTGCTGTTATCTATCCTTTCAGTGGCAATGAGGCAGAGAGGAATTAAATCCAGCCCAATGAGATGTACAAACAATCTTGTCCTGGCTTGATTCAGTGGTGTTGGAAAGACCCATTTTCCTTTCTCTACATTTCCAGGAAGGTCTCAAAGAAGATGGAGTGGAGCAGAGCATCTGCTGTCCTGACTGTGTCTTCCTTCCCTCTGCCTGAGTGAAAGTCCACAGGAACGAGGCAAGCTGTGATGCCTCACACCTGCTTGCATATTTGCGGGGGTGGAAAAGAGCAGATGTCCAGAGCTGCCAGTACTGGGAGCCCTGCAGGAATGTGACAGCTGATGGAGCTGGGAGGGCAGGGCTGGGGGAGCCTCTCTGCATGCTACCTACGAGGGTTGGTGATGGAGATGGGAGGTGGAAAGTTGGCCTGGGCAAGGCTGTTTGAACCTGGAAGGCTTATGGCCTGGATGCAGGAATTAAGTCCTGTCTGCCTGGGGAGCCTTAGAGTCTCTGCTTGACACTTAGTGCTGTTTCTGGGTGAGTCGATGTGAAGATCAGGTTGCTGTCCTCTTCAGACTTGTACTGGTTGTCCAATGGATTTGGTCAGTGCAATGCCAGCAAGCAGAGCTTCAACTCCAACAGTCCCTTGCACCAACAGCAAGCATAGGAGCAGGCAGTAGTTTCCAGAAGGCTAAGAAATAGCCTAGATTGCACACAAAATTCAATCAATCCCCTGGCAAAGTCTTCTGAACCATTGCTGGTATTTGGCAACATCTTCATCCTGCATACGGATGGGGCTCCACTGGGTGTTTTTGAACACACAAAAGACTGCAGAGGCTCCCAGCAATCCCCAGTAATGCCAACCACTTGTGCACAGCAAGAGTGACTTGTTTCCTCTATTAGATCCTCTATGGGGATCTGGAGATATGGTCTCCATGATATGGGATATGGTCTATGGGATCTGGACTCTTACTTCCTGCTCCACCAGGCTGATATCCCATTGAGATGCCTTTTGGCCCAATTACTCCTTGTGAAATCAAAGATCAAGCTGGCAACAGCGAGTTATGCAAACACCAATACGTTATCCAGATGTGGTAAAGGACTACAGCAACCTAAATATTAATTCAGAAACATGAAAGATGCTGTCTGCTTTTGGTTTTGAACTAATGAGAGGAAAATGGCTCACGAGACACTGATCACCTTCACAAACTCATCACCTGGGAATCCATGTTGATAGGCAAACCCTGAAGAGGTTGAGTGAATTTCCCTGGGTCCCCTGTATGTCTGGGACAGAGCTAGCAAGTGAACCTCCAGCTCCAAGCAGATCCACCCATTAGGACACTCAGTCCCAACTAGTGGAGTTATCATTTTCTGTCTCCAGGACACCATGGGGACTGCCCAACTGCATGGCCAAGCACTCGTTGCAGCAGTAGGACTGCTACTTCCAGCCACTGCCCAAGCCAGAAAACCACTGTACCCTGACTAGCAGGACCTTGCTGAGCTGGGCAGCTTGTAAGTACCTTCATTGAGCGGTTTAGGAATAGAAACTGCATGTTCCTGCTTCTGTCCAGGAATGTCTTTGAATGCAGGAGAGCTCTTCAAGGCAGGAAAACGGATCCTGGGGGAGCACTGAAGGCTGGCAAGTCTTCAGACAGGATAGGAAGTGGGATGCCTTAGAGTAAATTCCAACCCCATCCAGCTGGTGTTTAAACTGATTATAGAGGAGCTCGCTCTGGTCCAATTCTATGTCAGGGTTCTGGAAAGCAGCTTTTGGGCAGGCACACGCATGCACGAGCTGCACCAGCCTTGCATCTTTATCTTTCTGAAGGCGGGCTGTGCTGTTTGCATCAAGTTAAAAGGCAATTTCTGGACTTTGTCCAGCACTCAAAGAGAATAATAGTATTTCTCATCACTTCCTCCCTTTCCATCTTTACAGCTGCGGAGAGCAAGCAGCCAGGGCTCCTCAGAGCTCATTAAGGTGACAGCATTGCAGATCCCCACAGCTAAACCCCATGGGGCAGGCAGCTACCAGCTGCTATGGTAGGAACATGTCTGGAGAGCTCGTCAAGCTGAACTGATGAGCTTAGGGTTTTACATCAGGCAGTGGGGGCATCTCATTTTAGCGACCATGGTGGTGATGGGTTGAAGGCTGGACTTGATCTTTACCAATCTTAATGATTCTATGATTCTACGATCTCCAGAGTTTCTGCAACTTAATTGTATAGAATCCCCACCACCAGACCAGTGTCCTGGAGCCCTCCTGGGTGCCCTGTGCCCTATGGAGATGTCGACCCCCAGCCCCAGCTGCTGCCCCTGTGGTTTATACAGCTGCTGCAGGGAGTGGGGGGAGCAGGGGGTGGGGGCACAGCCCTGCCAGTGCCTCGGACCCACAGCAGGGTCAGAGGTGGCCACGTTTGGGCTAAAAGAGGAACAGGTGGGTAAAAGGCTGACAGTGCGAACACTGGCACTTTTATTTTTGATGGCCCTCCCCCACACAAGCACATTCAGTGCTGGGAAATGCAAATACGACTGCCTGAAAAGCGTTGGACTGCAGGAGCATCCCTCCCTGAATTGAAGGGGTTGGTTGTTTTCAGGGGGGTGAATATTTGGGGAAGGAAGTGATATCTCCTTCTAACACACGCGAACTTCTAAATTAAACTATCACAGTGAACTGGGATAAGGATTCCTTCCTCACCCTACCTGTGGACTCTCATTTAGACTGGATATAAGGCAGAGGGTTTTTACCATAAGGGTGGTGAGGCACTGGCACAGGTTCCCAGGGAAGCAGTGGTGCCCCATCCCTGCAGACAGCCAAGCTCAGGCTGGATGGGCTCTGAGCACTGATGGAGCTGTGGGTGTCCCTGTTCTGTGCAGGCAGTGGGACAGATGGCCTTGAAGGGTCCCTTCCAACCCAAACCATTCTATGGTTCAATTCAATAGATCTAGACCGAGAGGGACCATAGGGACCAGTAAGACTGTGTGGGCTTGTTGTGTGATGACAGGTTGTAGAACTCAATGCAAGGTGAACGAGGCCAATTTCCACCCTGAAGATTTGATGACAGAAGAAGATCTCAGTTTCTGTTAAGCAGCCAGCCCAGCTTTACGCATTTTACCCATTTCTACGCACAACTGGGATCACTGCAAGCCTTTTTTGCTTTTTCTTTTTAAGAGTCAATCTGTGCAAGTCAAAAAAAAAAGTGTCAAGGCGTTCCCTTGTCTGAAGCAAAGCCCAGTAGCAGCACTGCTGCAGGCTATTCCCTTTCATGTGAGTAATGCACACAAATCCCCCATCCCAGGGGGCTCGGGGCTCACTGTGGCAGTGGCAGCCTGCAAGAAAGGGGTGAAGGGAGCAGAACTGTGCTCTCCTTTCATTCACCAGGGTCAGCTGTCCCAGCTGTTCCTCCTGCTCAGCCACGGGCAGAGGGGATGGATGGGATGGGGCGGTGGCAGGGCATAGAATGAAAACTCACGGAACAGAGGGGGGTTCGTATGGAAACGAGAAGCAAACAGGCATCTGCTTTGCCACGAGGGTAGGACTGGGCAGAGGAGCAGAGGCTGCTGGACGCAGCGGCGGAGCTGATGTTTGCCTGAGTCACTCCCCTGGGAGCTGGGGACCAAGCCAAGAACACACTTCCTAATGAAAGACTAATGATGGATGAAGCTCAGTAGGTGCAGAATTGCAGCTTGATTCGGAAACCCAATCCTCTACCAGCTGTTTATCCCAGCAAATGCTGCGGCTGCAGTCTGCAGCATCGCCTCCCCAGGCTTCCCTGGGAGATTGCTTCTGTGGAAGCCACATCTCTTGATTTCAATGAGGAATGGCACCTCTAGGGTTTCATCCTACCTGTGCAGTTCCCTTGCGGGCATGTTTCCCACAGTCGGGTGAGATTTTGTGTCTTTGCCCCTATTTAAAGCGAAAGCTTTCTAGGCTAGATGCTATCTTGTGTCCTCACAATGGAGCTGCAGGCTTTCCTGGATAATGTTGTTATATGATAAAGAGTCCCTTAACACAGAGATGGTCCATCACACTGAAACAGGGCCCTGTTTGATGGGAAATGTGAATGAGGCAGTGTCTGTAAGTAGCCCAGAAGAGGAATATCTCTGGGAAGACCTCACTACCAAAATACTTAAGAGTTAAGCCTGGTTCCAGTTGGCTAGGATGATGGGCCAGGCTCAGTTACAGGCTGTAAGTGTGAACTCATTGGCTTTGTCCAATTGCAGGAAGGAAAGGAAAGACTGACACACTTTAGATCCAGGATAAAAAAAGAATGTTTTTCTCTTGAAATGCTTGGAAAATATATTGATGCTATCTGAACATACAGCAGTAGGAATAGTGGTAAGTAAATGTTTTAAAGATGGAATAGAAATTAAAAGAAGTGCCAGGTAAGACTTCTGGCAATCAACTGAGTGAAAAGGAGTGGGAATAAAGGGGAAGTCAAGGGCACTGGATTTATCCAATAAATAAAAATGCTACTTTTTGCTTTTTGTCTACTCAGCTGAGTTTTAATCCCCACTTCCAAGATTTTTTTTTTATCACTCCCATTTCAGCCTATGCAGTGTTCATGTTACGATTCTATGCTTTCCTTGTCTCAACTTCATGACAAGCAAGAGAGAAGCTCTGCTGGTAGACATGATCAATCCTTCACAAGGGTAGATTCAACTGTTTACAAGGGTAGATAACAGCAAGACAAGGGGAAATTATTTTAAGTGCAAGGAGGGAAGATTGAGGTTGGATGTCAGGGGGAAGTTCTTCCTATGAGAGCGGTGAGGTGCTGGAACAGCTGCCCAGAGAGGCTGTGGATGCCCCGTCCATCCCTGGAGGTGCTCAAGGCCAGGTTGGATGGGGCCCTGGGCAGCCTGTGCTGCTATGAAATGTGAAGGTTGGTGGCCCTGCATGTGGCAGGGGGTTGGAGCTTCATCATCCTTGGGTCCCTTCCAACCCGGGCCATTCTGTGTCCCTGCCTATAGCAGGGGGTTGGAACTAGATGACTTTGCAGGTCCCTTCCAATGCAAACCATTCTATGATCCTATGATTCTGTGATGGCCTTGTGCCTCAGATGTTGGAGTGGAAGTAAGAAGAGAAAAAGTTTCTTGGCCTACCAGGATCTGTTTCTTCTCCTGGCTTGGGAAATGCTCACAGAATATATGCACTGGTTTATTCATGCTCAAGTTTCCATGCTTGGGTGTATAATGAGGGGTTGAACACCACAAATCCAGACAACTCTTCTGAGATCCCTCTGCTCACCCCTTACTGACTATTTAGGAGGAAGTTCTTCAGCCAGAGGGTGGTGAGGCACTGGAACAGGTTGCCCAAGGAGGCTGTGGGTGCCCCATCCCTGCAGGCATTCAAGGCCAGGCTGGATGTGGCTCTGGGCAGCCTGGGCTGCTGGTTGGCGACCTGCACACAGCAGGGGGTTGGAACTGGATGAGCACTGTGGGCCTTTGCAACCCAGGCCATTCTGTGATTCTATGATTTTCTGATTCTCGCCCTAAGAAGCATCCAGATATGAATGATAAGTGGTTTAATCACAACCACAGAATCACAGAATAGTAGAATATCCCAAGTTGGAAGGGACCCATGAAGATCACTAAGTCCAACTCCTTCCCATGGGTAGTGTCACTCAGTTGGACACTGCAGGCCAGGAAGAGGAAGGCTGGGCTTCAGAGAGTGAAATTCTATCCGATCAGGATATCTAAATCCTCCAGGCTCCCTTGGAAATCCCAGCTCAGCACCTTGCTTTCCAGTGCCTAACAAGCCTCTCAAGAAAAAAGACAGCAAACCACCAGGTTTTAATGATAACCAGCCTGACTTCTTAGCACCTTCTCTTGTGACCTTGGTTGCTAGGAGGTTCGCATCAATACACAAAAAGGGAAGTATTAATAGAAAGAAAGAGCAGCTGATGGGAGCTCTGCACAGTGCAGGGGCTGCCCTTGGGGGACATGCCAGCTTGCAAAACCTTCCAGACTGCACCTGCAGATGCTTTGAAGACCCCATCTGCTGCTCCTGCAGCCAGGTCCTTGTCATTGGAAAATCTGGGAAGAAAACTCTCAAACTCCAACGAGGTGTTAGAATCCATGTCAGTAAGTTGAAATACAGCCTCAAAATCTGTTTGACTGCACCTGTGCTGCTCACTGGGAGCCTTCTGAAAGTGGTTTGGGCTAAAGAGAGCTGCTCTGGATCAAAACCAGGGAAGGGACGGTGAATGAGATGTATGATCCATAGAGGTGCAGTGCCTAAGCTCTTATGCTCTTATTTAACTTCTAGATGTAACCACAAATCTGAAGAACAGATGGTGTTGAAACCCTCAGAGGCTTTGCAAGCATCAGATCCTCAGCCTTTGTAGATGTCCCAATCTGATTTTGGCAGCAGTTGGCTGGGTATGAATCTTCTCTTGGGTTCACACACTTTGCAGGTTGCCTTGGGAGATGGCAAAGGCAGTGGGTAAGGGGTGAAAGAAGAGACAAGGAAAAAGCCAAGTTGGAAAGAAGAAATCTTGACCTTCTGGACTCAAGCCCTGAGTTCCAGTGGTCTCACGGTGTTTTTCCCCACGGTGCCATATGGGACAGCTTGCAAAGAAAGGGGCTGACTCTCAGCAGCCATGCCCAAGAGAAACACGGCACTGCTGGTCTAAGCACCAGCCCAGCTTGGCTTGCTTTCATCTCTTTATGAGGATGGTAAACACAGGTGAGGAGCAGGCAAGACACACTTGTGCTCTCACTGTAGGGTGTTCCACGTATCAGTAAGGCTGGGCAGGAACAAGGAGCTCCTGAACGGCTGCAGACAAAACCACTAAACCTCCCCTTATCCCCACATTATCCCCCCCCCAGCTGTCCTGCTGGGGATGCCATGTGCTGCTCAACAACTGCCATCATGCAAAGGCTGAGGGAGTGCAGGAGGAGCCCCGCCACCCCCCCCCCCCCTTTTCCCCCCCGGGGTGGGGAGGGAACCTTTTTCCAAATGAATGGTGACTTGAAGATGAACACTAGCTCAAATCACGCTTGAGTGAGCGAAGGAGCTGGGAACAGGTCCCACATCCCGTCCTCCTGGGCTCTGCTTGGTCGTGGATGCCCCTCCAGCTAACAGGAGCCTTGGTCAGAATCATCTCACAGACAGCTGCCTTCAGCCGTGTTTCGGGTTCCTCGGCGGCTCCATACTTCCACCTAGTGACCGAAAGCCTTCCCCACCTCGAAGAGTCATCGAATGGTTGGGTTGGAAAGGAACTCAAAGCCCACCCACTTCCAAGCCCTGCCGTGGGCTGGGGCCCCTCACCAGCTCAGGCTGCCCAGGTCCCCATCCAACCTTTGAATTCCATGCTGAACACAACACAATCCTTTTCCTGGATTCCCGACTGTCTGTAAGGCTCTTTCTACTCACACACGTAAGGTTTGCAGCCTTCATTTGAATAACTACAAAAAAAGCAAATAAAAATAAAAATAATGCTGCTTTTTGAGCAGAAGTGATGGGACGTTTTATTATAATACTACTGCTACTACTAATAGTAATTTTCTGGCTGGCTGCTGAACTTGAGTGACTGCTTGTGTTGGGGCAGAGCTAGGAGTAGAACTATCCAGGCCCTTAAGGCAGAAATTAGCCCTAATTACCTGCAATCCCACTCAGCTCTGCCATTAGAGTCAGGAGCTCTATTTAACCCCATTCTTGCAGTCCTTTGTTGGACTGATGCTCTTCTTCAGTGCTGTTTCTGTGATAGCATTTTCTTTTCCAACAATTCCCTCAAATCTGTCTATTATTATTCTGGCTGTATTTGCAGCGGAATTTTAGGTAATAAGTAAACTGAGTGTAGACTATTGAGCAGCTCAGGGTTAACTTTCATTGGGCTCCTGTAATCATTGGCACATGAAACATCATCAGGTCTTGATCAAAAACAAATCCAGCACTGCTGGGTGGCTCTGCTGGGCAGAACTCCAAAATTTCCATGAAGGTTGACTGCCCATGATTTCGCTACTGCCTCTCTGAATCTTTTTCCTTTCCCTTTGGGGATGAGGTAAGAGCACGCATACATTCTGCTATTGTTTGACTGGTGTGTAGTAACTCATTAAACTGTAGCTATGCTGTTGTCTGAAGTCTTGGTGTTAGCTTTAGTGGAAACTTCCATGAAGGCACCTGTACCAATGGAAGGCCACAACAGCCTGCTTTGTTACTGTTGGCTTCAGCAAAAACTCATTCTTCCATCTGGGCTTTAAATGGATGGGTGTAAATGTGGGACTAGGTGTGATGCTTGCAGCTATTCAGGATCTGATGAAGGCTGAGCTGGATCTTCCCTGCAGTCGATGGAGACGTGTGGTTCCATAACCCTTCTTTCTACTGCAGTGTGAGGATCCACAGGGAAATAGGTACTTGAGATGTAGGGTAGGAGGTCTAAATGCCCCTTGGGCAGAATTCTAGCCAGATTCTGACACAACTGGGTATGCTGTGGAAAATTTGAATTAAGAGTGTACATGGAAACCTCCAAGTCTGCTTGCTGGGAAAGCCACTCCCAGGCTGGGTATCAGCATATCAGGAAACCATTCAACCCGTTTATGTCATATATGGGTAGAAAAAAGGTATTGAAGGCCTTGATTATCCTCCTGTTGGAGAAGTCAGGCATTCAAACTCATAGAATGGCTTAGGTTGGGAGAGATCTTAAAGATCTTCTAGTTCCAACCCCAATGGAAGAACATTCCAGGTAATTCCAATTGTGATTGTTAAAGACCTGGAAGCAAATGGTTAACAGCAGCAAGTAGCTTTGGTTAATCATTAAGCATGCCCAATGGACAGCTCTGAGCTGTCTGTAATGAGTACTGCTGAGAAACGAGTCGGGTGGGTTTCAGCACAGCCTCACTTTGTTATCCAGGCAGGGGCTGACAGAGCTTCCAACCAAGCACTGAGGGAGAGCCAGTATCAAAGGGATGGGGCAGCTGCACTATCAGAGCCTCCTGGGTTGACTCATCTGAGGAATGGAAGAACAACAACGAGGATAAGGTAGGCCATCATTGCAGTCTTGATAAGGGCGATACAAATAAATCTAAATGATATTTGATAGGACTATTTGAAAAACCAGGTTCATGTACACATCAAGGCTTTGGGCTTGACTCCTGGAAATTGAATTTCTGTTAAAAGGTGCAAGAAATACAGGTAGGGATTTACAGCACTTATTGTGGTAAAAGCAATAGGAGCACCACTGCTAGTCCATGGTTTTACATCTCTGTGTTATTCCAGTCTAATGAGTCAGATGCTTGGATTTGAGAGAAGGATAGGAAAAAAAAAAGAGCAGGAATGCTTGATGTTGGATGCATAGACTGCTTCTGTTGGTTGGCCATTTGTGCCAGGTGTGACTATGAACTATGAAATGCATGTTTTTAATGGCCACAGTTGCAGACTGTTCTGGGGCCATTTGCCTATTAGCTGCTATCTTTATGGTGATGGCAATAGCAATGTTTTAAGTGGTAGTGGAATCAAGAAAAAAGAATTTGGTCTTGCTTATAGCCAGGTTTCTCCATCCTAGGGGCTTCAGCTGCAGATTTGGCTTCCTGGACGTGTGCTATGGTTGTGTTAAACCCATCTCAAATCTCCGAGGAAAATATTATTTGTTCCTAAAGGAGAGAAGGATGCTTTAGAGACTGAGCAGTGTCTGCCTTCAGTGCTCAGTTTAGATCAGGAGAGAGCTTCTGAAGCAAGCCCAAGAAAGGTGGTTTGTTTCATGCTGTCTCAGTGGAAAAGGCTGAAAATCCTTCTGGAGGAATTTAAATGAAATTATGCACCAAGGAATTCTCCAGGCATTAACAGGGGTTTGATCCTTGCGATAGTGCTGTGTGCAGCAGGTGCTTAGGGTGGACACTGGGTCTTCATCACAAGTTTTGTTCTATGGATATGATTTGACTTGGTTGTGCAATAAATGTGGGCACGGCTGTTTTCTAGCTGTTGGACTCTTCTGAAGTATGACTGACTCTAAATCCTGTAATTGCTTTCGCTGATTCCTATTTGCAGTGCTTTATCAGCCAGCATCGTGAAACATGGCCCCAGCGTGGAGAAGACCATCCTGAGCTTGGCTGATTCTATAGTGCTTTCTCTGTAACTCCACATTAGTCTGCCCTGTCTGCTACAACAAACCATTGCTCCAACAGGTCTGCAACATGATGAAGGATGAACAGATGGGTTTTATTTTAACGTTACAGAGAAGATGCTAAGGTCCTGGGCCAGGATCCTGTGAAATCCCTGTTCACGTTCCAAGATGAACCTATGGAGACCATCTCTTCTGGTGTTCTTTGCAGGTGAGGACAGAAGTGTTCTCTAACAACACTGCAGTACCAGTGCCGTTGGGTTGGGTACGGCCTGACTGCGAGTGGGATGTGCAGAAGTATCTCTAAATGCTGTTGGATGTTATGGGGCAGTGACTTCAGCATGCTGAAAATTATCTACCTTTTTCAGTGGCTGTTCATGGCATTCCTCCATAGCCATAGATTTCATCTCCTAGTTTTCTATATGTCTGGATAACTGTTGTTTGTCCCTGGCTACCTCTGACGTTGGTTTTCTTTTGCTTGATTGTTTAAATGTTGAGGGTGATGCAAGCAGTCTAATAGCTCTCTTTAGACAAGGTGAATACAGATGTTAGGCGAATTGACATTGACTTGATGAGATGGAACTGCTTATAGAATTGCTGTGGTTGGAAAAGACCTCTGAGATCACCAACCCCAGCCCACCCCCACCATGCCCACCAATCATGGCCCCCAGTGCCACGTTTCCATGGTTCCTGAACACCTGCAGGGATGGTGACGTGGTCAGCTATTGGTTTGCTTCCATGAGCATCAGCAAATGAAGGCCCTCAAAAAAGAAAAAAGAAAAAAAAAAAAAACTTAGGAATTTGATGCCTTTCTGAAAAATGTATACAATAAGTTATTTGTAACTTAATTGCATGAAGTAGGAGCTTCATCCTTCATCCTGTCCTTAAGGGCTTTTCCAAAAGAGAGGTGGGCAAGCTGAGATGGAGGAGGATATGTATTATATGTATTCAAGGACAGTCTTCAGAAGTGAGCCAACATTTTTCTAAGAGCTGGAAGAATGAGCATAAGGCTCATCGTGCTTGTTTCCATTCTTGAGGAGGTCAGGAGGTTCAGACTGGCTTAATTCACAGAGTTCTGAAGGCATCAAAACCTCAGTGAGGGGAAGGAGGAGTTTTACATAGGGAGAGGCAGTTCCTTGGAGGTGCCCAAGGCCAGGCTGCATGGGGCCCTGGGCAGCCTGATCTAGTAGGGTGACCAGCCATGGCAGTGTTGAAACTAAATGGTCTTTAAGGCTTATTCCAAACTAAGCCATTCTAAAAAAGGGAAGGGGATGAGCAATCCTAATTTGGATGTCCAGGAAGGAAGGATTGTGGAGGCTGGAATCACAGGACAGATCATTGTGCCTTGTCTTGAGTTGGATGTTGCTAATCTTTGCATTAAGCTTCAGCCTGACATAGCTGGGTTGTTTTTGCAGTGACCTCTGAGGGACTGCTCATAGAGCCCCAGGAGGGCAGTGTTGCTGGAGGAACGTGGATTACTATCACTCTGGATGGTGAGTGTTCAACTCTTGTCAACTCTTGCCAAGTATATATCAAAGTAATGGAGAAGCAGATCTGTTCTGAGACTTGTGGTCAGAATGACAAATCCTCAGTACCAGTCACATAGCTGTGGCGTTCAGTGCATGAAATCAGCCAGCAGTTATTACTTCATAAACTATTTCTGATGTTTGCTTGTTTTCAAACTGTAAGAGAAATCAGATTTCTACATTATTTTCGGATTCCTGTAGAGATCATAGATAGTTGCAGGGGTTGGAAGGGACCTCAACACATCATTGCGTCCAACCCTCTGCTCAAGCAGTTCCCTAGAGCTGGTTGCACAGGAATGCATCCAGGCAGGTCTTGAGCAGAGCAGGTCCACCTTACAGCACAAGAGTACTTGAGATGCTTGCTAGCAAACCATGCGAGACATCAGCAGCTGCAAGTACTATGTGAAACTATTAATTTTATAGGTGCTTTAAGTATCTATGAGCATGATGGTTCATTTGGTATAGGTGGTTAAGGAGACTGAAACTGCTGGTAGCTGTCAATCTTTGCAATAGTATACATTCAAAAGCTTCTGCACCTTGTGACTGGATGTGAGTGGTCCTGTCCTCAGTGCTCTTTCCTTTGATTTTGACTCAGGCTCAGCATCCCATGAGCTAGAACATCTCCCTCCAGACAGCTGGCCCCACCTGGAGGTGTCCCTGGTGAACGCAGACCTGCCCACGTTGCCATGCGATGTCTCTCCTGTGTGTTTTGACTTATCCACCATTAGGTGTAGAACAAGGTATGAACCCTGGCTATAATACTGAATCTTCTGGTTTGGAGAAGACCTTTAAGATGATAAAGTTCAATTATCCATCTGACCTACTCGGTCCTGTCACTTAGCACATGCCTCCAACCCCCAGTGCCATGTCCACATCTCTCTTAAATACCTCGGGGATGGGGACATCCTCCCTTCCCCTGCCCAGTGTTTGATACCCTCTCCATGAATAATTTATATATAATAATAATAAATAAATAAAAATATTCCTCATATACAATCTGAACCTCTCCTGGTGAGAACTTTGCCATCTGTCTGGTAGAATCCTTGTTGCATTGAGTCTGCGCAGGCACTGTTTCTGTACCTGAGCACCTCCTAAGCTGTGCTGCATTTATCCGTGCAATTTAATGAAGTACTAGGTTAATTAATCATGTTGTAGATGAATCAGGGTGGCCTAGGTTGGAAGGGAGCTCAAAGATCATCAAGCTCCAACCCCCATGCTGAGGAGAACAAATTGAAACTCAGACTAGGCTCAGATCTTCAAAACTCTGTAGACAGAAGCACTGCATCCAAAGAAATCTGATGTCCTTAGCTGCCCAAGATCACAAAGAGAAGCTTGTGGTAAGAAGAGAAACAAATACGGCTCTAAGCAGCAGCTGGGGAATCTTAAGATCCCCTTTCTTCAGCCTGCCATAACTTAAAGGATGTTGTTTGACTAGCAGACTAATAGTGCCTCGAGAGGCAGTAGGAGCAAACCTATTGGAGTTCTTCCATCTCTCACTGCTGTGATTTGTTTGGGAGTTAATTCTACTGAATGCTGTGCTGTGAAACCATGTTCACTGAGGATGTAGTACTAATTTACAGAGCAGGCTTCTCTGTAAATCTAGGCAGCCTTGGGTTGTTTTAATATTAATGAATTACAATTGTTCATTAGTATTAATGAATGCTAATGAGCATGTGTATGTGCTTTGCATTTACATACAATGCGAGAGTATGTTCTGGTATAGTCCTATTGCTTTCTACACTTAAGTACAACTTTTTCTTCTGCCCTCATATTCACTTTAAACTGTATTTCCAGAGTCTGGGTTTGCGTGCAGAGTTTGTGTTCATCACATGAATGTAGTTTGCTCTACCAAAGCTTCAGTGAAGCTGTTTAGAGTGGTGACCCAATGAAGGACCCTTTTACCTTGAAAATAACAACAAATCCATCTGTATAAAAATAATATAAATATTTTTCTTTTTCTCCTACCTAGTTCTTCACCCCAGGAGGGTTTATACTATGTGGAGGTGAGCTTTAAGGGACGCATGATTAACAACCTGACTGGGTTGGAGAAAGAAAACTATGCTTTCAAGGTAATCACCAAACAAAGATAGAATTATGATAAAAGTTTCCGATACTGAAAGAAGTCAAACTTGGTTTCACAGGGTTTGTATTGAAGTGGCATCTCTCATAGTGATTGCATGTCAGTACATGAAGCTAAGATGCTTCTTGTGTCCCTTAAAAGTAGAGCATACAGCATTCAGTGGTCTGGCATTGGACAGTCTGTGTGACCTCAGGTCTTTCCGAAGTAAAAACCTGAGACTGACTTAACCTATCTGTGCACTTCAGCCACACAGTCAGAAGACCATCTTGTGGGTTTGTTTTACCCTTGTCCAGAATTAGTCATGCCTTCTGCGACTCTCGTGGCCTTATGGCAGGATTTGCCATTTTCAACTCAACGAGTTTGTAAGGGTGTGCATGGTCTTGCTAGCATTGTAAACGTAAAAACAGGAAAGGATGCTGTGCTTCCATGGATTCCCAAGGAGGCTGGAGTGAGGTGGTGCACTCAGCTCTTGTGGCTGGAAGTGCTCTCATCTTGTCTGAGGCTCTTTGCTGGTTGCAGTTGCTTATACTGCTGCAGAGTGGTTAATATCATAGAATCACCAAGGTTGGAAAAGACCTGCAGGACCATCCAGTCCAATGGCCTGCCCATCACCAATAGTTCTCACTAAAACAAGTCCCTCAACAAAACGTCTAAACATTCCTTGAACGCAGTATAGTCATAAAGTCATAGGCTTGGGTTGGATGGACCTCAAGATGTCCAACTTCTTGCTCAAAGGGTTGGCCATGAGTTCACCACTGGTTGTGGAGTCTCCTCCTTTGGAGATATCCAAGACCCAACTGGATGCCTGCTTTCCTGTGTAACCTGCTGTGAGGAACCTGCACCGAGGAGGTTGGACTTCATGACCCCCAGAGGTTCCATGCCTATTGTTCTGTGATTCCTGGGGCTTTACTAAGAGCAGTTATGACATGATGTTGGGGCTTCTTGCAGAGCACACCCCTTAGCCATGGCTGTGCACTGCAGGATGAGGCCTAGTTTGTTCAGAAGTCATGTCCCCCTTCTGCCAACTTTGAGTATCAAGCAAGAAAGCCCAGCATTTCAGTAAATTGCACATTAAAACCGAAGAGTCATTGGGGGGTTCAGCTAGCTTAGAGAGCTGATGAAAAATCACCAGGGGATGCTGTTAATGAGACACATTGCAAGCTAAATAAAACACAATGTGTCGCTTTGTTTTGAGACAGGGACCTGGGAGCTATGCGTATTAAAAATTAATTTCGCCTCTGCAGTGGATTGGAAAAGCCTGCTGCAGGCAGCAACAAGTCTGAATGGCTCACAAGACTTGTGTCAGCTTGTGGCCCTGCTTTTGTGCTGGTTTTGGCTGATTTCTTTCTGATTGCATTCGCTCCAGCCTGTGGTATGGGCTTTGCTCCTCTGCGGTGACCATAACTGGAAGGTCTGTGGCTACTCATTCGTTTTCCATGTGACCATAATAAAGAAATAAATATATTGATCTCTGGTGGGGTTTGAGGAAGGTTTGAAAAGCAAATATATATATTTGCAGTGGTATTCTTGATTTGAGTTTGGAAATCAGTTGTTTATGCTTTTTAGTGACATGGTGAGTGGGCATGGAGGTGATGGTTGGATTAGGAGATCTTGGTGGTCTTTTCTGACCTTAATGATTCTCTGGTTCTATTGGGCTGATGGCAGCATCTGTAGGTACAACAAGAGAGGACTCAAGATGAAGATGAGGGAGGGAGATGGAGATGTGATGAAGTTTTTAAGGAATGGATGATTTGGTGGATAGGGACAGGCCGAGTGCACATGGGGAACTTTTTTTTTTTCCCTGTAGTGTTGATGAAATCAAGTAGTTGATGAGTTAGGACTAGGATTTAGCCAGCTAGCAATGCAGCTGGCCAGCTTTATGGAGGTATTTACAGCAGAGAAGCAAATGGATTTTTGCAGAATCTGAACAAGTCCTGGGCTTTATAGATCATCCGAAGCCCAAGGTACCTAAATACCTTGATGGATCTGACCTAGTGTTATTCATTTCCAGAGTGCAGAATGCTCCACGGGGAAAAACAGTATTACTCTTGCATGTCAGGTCAGGTATCTGAGGAACAAGGCTTTCCAAGGTCTTGTTGCTTAAAGCAAGGCTGTGCCTGTGATAGTGAGCAAGGTGAGCAGTGCTGGAGTCCACGTCCAGCTGCTGCTGACGGTGAGCTGATTCCATGTGAGTTATCAGCATGTTGGATGGCCATGGGTACTTCTGGCCCCTTGGCAGATGAATAATGCTCCTGCACAACACTGTTTGAATAGGATTGGTCTTGGTGTAGGCAAAAGCTCCTCGAGTCAGTTTCTTTGAAACAAGCAAAACGCTTGCAGATTTTTAGTGTGATCTGGAGGAAGAGGTCAGCAGGGCTGATTGGCTTCTTGAAAGTGCAGCCACAGTGTGTGCTGGGTTTGGGTCTCTATGTCTCAGCTGCTTCAGGATGCTGAAGACAGCCTTCTTCCACTTGCAAGGTCCTGCTGTGTGGTCCCTGTCTTGCTTGCTGGAAAACTGCTTACTCTTAGGCTTTGCTTTTGGCCAAAGTAGAACCCCATAATTTACTTCCTTAGTATCTCCTTTCTTCCTTAGAGAACAAGGAATTCTGTCCTTTGAGGACACCATGATGTGTTATACTGTGTTAACAAGGGTCAGTATAAGCATTTCCTTGGCTACACTGATTAAGCAACTGATCAGCTTGTTAAAGGCTAGCAGAAGTATCCCAGTACTGCGTAGCAGAAATAGCTTTGAAGAGTATGCTATTGGTGGAAAGAATTATGCCACAATGCTAGGTGAAATCTGAACATCTGAATAAACATGGCTTAGCAATTCTGTAGTGTTAAACCATATCTTCTGGGACTGACTCAAAGCAGACCAGACAGCTGGAGCACAAGGAGGGTGCAGAAAGAGCAGCAAGCCAGACCCTGAACACAAAAGGGGGAAGAAGTTGTTCCATTCTTGGAGCAGGATTCTGCTCTTAAGATCCAGTCCTGAAGCACTCTGCAGTGTGGTTACCAACTGTATTGTGAACAGTGCATGATCAAAGCTCGTTGGGCTGCTGTGAGGATGACTGCTGTTTAACTACAACCTTCTCCTTGCAGTTTTCTGCTGCGCAGACTCCCGTGGTTTACCAAATTAGCCCGCCATCTGGCATCCCAGGTAAGGGACCTTTCTTTAGGCTGAGGACCACTTTCATTATTATTTGATGTTCCATCCCATCCTTATTATTATTATTATTATTATTATTATTATTATTATTATTATTATT
>JAPSGF010000024.1:8784284-8809292 GCA_035772895.1 Perdix hodgsoniae | reverse complement strand
TTATTATTATTATTATTATTATTATTATTATTATTATTATTATTATTATTATTATTATTATGAGAGTTCTGTCTTGCTGGATTTAACACAGGCTTCTTCAGAACATAATGCCCAAACTCATGCTGACCAGGGTTTGCAGAAGGTTCTGTTCCCCTGAATACGGGAGAGATGGGTAGTGCACTTCATTGCTCATCAGTTGAAGTCCATCCTTGGTTTTAAGTGTTTTCAGGTGGAGTTCAGCTTTAGATTCTCACGCCTTGTAATGCAGTGTCTGTATACAGGTTTCTTAGCTGGATGCTAGGCTTCCCAAGGGACAACATGAGTAATGCCAAGTGATGCTAGCTGAGAAAAACAAAGCTGTGTGAACGACTCATTCCTTTTTGGACCCTCAGAGTGAGAATAGAGTGTATCAGATGATTTAAGCTATCTGTGCTGACAACTGAATCAACCTGGTACCCAGCATAGTCAGTGGAGTGTTGGGAGTGATCCAACTGGCCAAATGGTGGTACTGGGGTGAGCTGCATTGTTCTTTGTGATCTTACTGACCACATGAATTAGGTCTCTGCTGCCTACGGTGGGCTCAGAGAAGAACACACATCACAGGATCTACGTATTTATCTACAGTGTAAATAAGCAGGTTAAAATTTGGCTCTCTGAATTGGTTTTGGTTCAAACTGCTTATTTGTTGTAAGTATTCCTGTATGTTAAACTTTGATATTGTTGCTCTTACTTTAGACCCTGCTTTAAGGTCTTAATTTTAACCACGCGTTCTAGTGTGTTGAATAGCTTGTCCTAAAGGTGAAGTGGCTGCTGTGCGAAACACAGTGGGAATGGACTTTGTGCACGAACACCCAGTGCATGTTAGTGATGCCACTTTGCCTGCTTTGTGGTGTTCTGCAGCAGCATTTGGTCAGGATGGTGCTTTCAGTTGATAAACGTTGAGGAAATGCCTTCAAAGTCCGAATACCAGGGTTTTCTGGGGAAAAAAAAAAAAAAAAAAGGAATAAGGGGAATTAATACAGTTACCTTGAATGTGGATAGGGAGTAGATAAAGGTGCAGCCAACTGGGCACCTCTATGCATTGTTTGCAAAGAATTTCTTCTGGAATTTCTTTTGTTCAGCTCACAAAATCTGCAAGTGTAAATACTCCACTTTTAAAAGACGCCCTTCTGTTTCCATTTCCTCTTCAACAGGAAATTTAATAGAGATCTATGGGAAGACAATTGCTGGGAGATATGAGACCCTGGACTTCAATGCGGATTATATTGATGGGTAATTATATATGAGCTGCTACCCGACAAAGCCCCTGTAAATTGTTTTCTTCTACTGCATTCTGCAAGAACAATAAATTGCAACCAGTTGGCCCAGAATTGCCATTTACTGCTTTTGTGCTTTATTGCAGCTCATGAGTTGGGCTCCAGCAAACTTTGTTAATCTAATTGCAACTGGTCCATTAAGCTAGTTGGTTTGTTTACTGGCAGCACAGTCAATCACAGCTCAGTGTGAATTTACTGTAATTGCATCTGGTTGCTGTAGATTTTATTTTGGCTAGCAAATTAAAATTTAACTAATTAAAATAATGTCAGAATCTTCAAGTTAAATAAATTTTCCCTTCCATTTGCATTTCTAGAAATACTGTTAGTTTGAAGAAAATGCTCTAGTGAGTCACAAGACAAAAGCAGAAGTGTCTGGGGACAGAAAGCTTTGTTTTTCCACTGCTTCGAAACCTCTCTGGTCACTTCTCTGTTTTCAAAGGAGGTTTGAATTTGTTTTCTGCTGCTGCAAGGGTTGCACTCAACAGAGCAAAGTGGGTAGACTTTCAAAATTTTCTCGAGAGAAAGCGGCATAAACTTAACCACTAAATGTTCACTGGCACAGGTTGCCCAAGGAGGCTGTGGATGCCCCATCCTGGAGGCATTCAAGGCCAGGCTGGATGTGGCTCTGGGCAGCCTGGGCTGCTGGTTGGTGACCTGCACACAGCAGGGGGTTGAAACTATGTGATCGTTGTGTTCCTTTTCAACCCAGGCCATTCTATGATTCTATGATTTTGTAACTACCCATTAGGTTGAATGGAAAAGTCCCTTGCTGAGCAACTCAGCTCTCTGCCACTGCGAATGAAAGCCCAGTGCAGATTCCTGCCATACCTGTTGCACCCATTTATCAGCCCTCACTGGATACACATTAGCATCCTTTTATTTGATATTCATTACTGTTTTATCTGCCTCCAGTGGACCTGTGAAGCCTTCTATTGGTGGGAAGAAAGGCTGGTGTGCCTGCGTGCTCCACTGCTGGACTACTCATTTACAGCTTGACCTCCCATAGCTAAAAAGGAAATGGCCTTGGAGTCTTGGCACACCAGGCAGGTTTACATCCCGGTTTCACATGAATACTTTGCCCATTTTTGGTTTGTGTTACTAAGTACGTTCCAGGTGGAGACTTGCACTTGACCAGAGCCATCTGCCGCTCAATAACACATATTCCGATGGAGGAAAAAAAACCCCTTTTTTTTTTGTGAAGTTCTAAAAGCATTGCGTATGCCTTTTCAGGCTTTATATAGCATCCAGTGGTCCAGTGATGAATTAATCATTTTTGCAACAGTGATTATTTTTCTGTTCATCCTTAGTTGCATTACAGATGGAAACTATGCGCTCATAAGAGAGAGGCAGGAATATATTTACTGGTGCAATATAGTACTTCAACAAAGCTTACTTTTGTAACTAAGGCGGTGAAGAGTGGACCTCTTTGCTTTTATGACTCCTTGAAACATGGAGGTAAGGAGCCCAGGCGCAGCTGGAGCCACTCCTAGTCATGGACTTGGTCAACTGTTTGAGGGCACAGTCAACCTGATGTGCAAGCTTTGTGAAGCTAACAAATCTTAAACTACTAGGCACGTAACGAGGATTTGCATTGGCAGGGAGCCTCTTGATGGTGAGGTGCAAGGGATCTTTGCATCAGGGTAACCCCAAGAGGTGTGCCTACTCAAGGGGAGATCCTTTCATGCAGTTGGCTGCCATACAGGAGAGCTCAAGGGGCTCTTGGGCTGCTCAGCATTGATTGGGTAAGATGGTTGACTCGTAGTGTTTGATATATGCTGACCCACGTTGACCCACATATCTGCCATCAGTTCTTTCAGCCTGTAGTTTAAGGTGGATTTGTGGACATTACAGGTCTTGGCAAGACCTTAAATGTTATCAGCACTGTGCTCGCTCTCTGCCTGAGCAAGGCCTGGGGCATAACAGCCAGGCTGAAGGAGGAAAATGGAAGGGGAGCACACTGTCACAGGTGTGACACACAGGATCCTAGCAAAGTGAAAACCTCACTAGAGGTTACTTACTTACTTGCCTTAATTGCTTGTTGACTCCTCAAGAAACATTACCATCTTTTGCTTATTGTACTAATTACTGTGAATTTATTGTTCCCACCTGATTCCTCCTCTCTACTGAAAGTTCTTTCCACTATCAGTTCTTTAAGGTGGCGAATTTGATGTTAGGAACTTGAGTGCTTTCAAGTCATCTGTCTTTATAGCATCTTCTGTTGATTAAAATAAAGAAATGACTGAGCTTCATCTTGCAGCACTGTGGTTGTACCAGCCCAGTGCTGTACTGGTGCTGCCTGGTGCTTCTGGAAGGTAAGGGTCTACCTGGGACTCAAACTACCAATGCTTTGTGTTGTCCAAGGTTAGCATTGGTGTCTGGAAGATGGTCTTTATCACAGTCCTTATGAGCATGCGGTATTTAGTGTGTATACTTTACAGAGCAGTGTGTGTGTGTATGTGTATATATATATATATATACACACAGAATATATATGAAGGCAGCTCTGAAAGTAATGCCTCCTAATTTTATTATGTTGATCTATAACATCAGAGGCAGATATTGCTAGTGTAGTAGAGTTTGAACCTTCCCACTAATATCTCATTTCATTTTATTGCTGTGTGACACACAGCAGCAGAGGGGCAGTCTAACAGGATGGCATCTGACATGGAAGTACATATGAAGTAAAGGTGCTTCACTGAATTCCTCCATGCAGAAAAAAATTGCACCCACTGATCCTCATTGACGCTTGCTAAATGTTTATGGGGACCAACCAGTGGGTGTGAGCACAGTGAGGGGGGGGGTGGTGTGGTTCAGCAGTGGAAACAATGACACTGGATCACCTCTGCTGATACGGATTTTTCTGGGCATGGAATGCGGGTGCTCGTTCATCTCTACTGAAAATGTGTGGTTAATGCTAGCAGTTATATTCAAAATGGCACTTTGTAGCTGAGAATTGGCTCTGTCAAAGTGTTATTGCATCATTTATATCTGTGATAGTTTCCACATAAATAAATAGGAGGCATTATTTTTGGAGCAATCTACACATGCACAAATAATATGCACACACACACAAAATAATAATAATTTGGGCTCATCCTGTTTTCTAGGTTAACAAAGGCTAGATACAAGTGAGGGAGTATTCCTGACTCTTTTGAAAATACTGGTTGCTGATATTAACAGAATCACAGTTTCATAGAATCATAGAATTGCTCAGGTTGGAAAAGACCTTAAAGATCAAGTCCAACTGCAACCTAACTCTGACAGCCCTCTGCTAAATAAATCATCTCCCTGAGCACCACATCCAGGTGGTTTTTAAACACATCCAAGGATGGTGGCTCAGTCACCTTCCTGGGGAGGCTGTCTTATGTCTCATCTTTCTTTCTTCTTTTCCCTAGACCAGCTCTTCTTGTGGCAGAAGGAGATGGATGGACCAGCCTCTGCTCTTTTGCTGACGGGCAAGCAGGAAGCATGTCAGTTGTTGACCTACCTTGGGTTTGTGTTGGTGTAAGGCCTCAGCACGTCTTCTGCATCAAGATTTTCTTGGCTTTTCAATAAACTGCTCAGTTTTGGCCTAATGAAGAAGGACTGTGGGAAGCTGACCAGTCAGATAGAGTGGGTGAGGGCTGCTGGCTCAACCCTCTGCTTATGACCATCCAACCAATTCTTTATTCTTCAAACAGTCCAGACTTCAAATCCGTATCTCTCCAATTTAGAGATAAGGCCTTTGACATGGTCCCGTGCTACATTCTTGTACAAGTCCAGATAAACAACAAAATTTGCCTCCCCTTTGTCCACCAATACCACCATTCTACCACAAAAGGCCCTCAGACTGGTCAGGCATGGCCTTTCCTTGGTGAAGTCATGCTGGCTGTCTCAGATGACCTGCTCATCCCATCCCTCATGAGCCATAATGTGTTCCAGGAGGATCTGCTCCATGTTCTTTACAGATACGAGGCTCACTGGCCTGTAGTTCCTCAGCTCTTCCTTTCTCCCTTTCTTATAAATAGGAATCCAGTCAGTGGGGACTTTGCCTGACAGCTGCGACTTTTCAAATATGATGGAGAGTGGCTTGGAGACCACATCTGCCAGGAAAAGGGCTGAGGAAAAGGCAGATGCTGTTCTGCTTACCCTCTGCACTACTGCAGGTCAACACTGAGTGCAAAGCTCACAGGCACTGGGCAGTATTTCTACGCTGCTGTGGTGAGAATGTGACACAGCAAACCCAGCTCAGCCCATATTATTCTGGTGTGCTCCTCTTAGTGTCTGTGAGTCTTGGATAAACAATGCTGTTGCTACAAGGAAATGAGGAAAAAGCCAGTTAAATCAGTGCCAGGGCTTCTCAGTGAGCCCTCTTATTGGGTTGTAAAATTCCTCCTGCCTCCCAGGAGGGGAACTTACATGCAGATTGTTCTGTTGATGATGGAACTTGTTGTTGCATGGCTCGCAAAGGTTGATATAGCACCAGCATTGCTTGCTTAATTGCTACTCGTTCCAACTTGCAGACTGGGGGCATGCAGAGCAATTAAGAGAGGCATCAGAAAGTGCTGTCTTTTCTGATAGCTTTTGCCTAGAAAAAAAGCCCACAGTCTGTCCTACTGGTATAGTTGAGGTTTTAAGGGTGGGAGGAAGTGTGGAAGTATCTCTGAAAATACTCATTTATTGCCTATCCCCAGTGCAGGCCATGTTTTAAAGTTAGGTCCTCAGTTGTACAAATCAGAGATTTGGTGCTGATCTAGGCCTGGTCCTCCAACTCTTCCAGTGTGTGGAAATGGGCAGTGTGGTCACTTTACAAATCCTTGCAAACCAGGCTTGGAGTGGGGTTCGGTTAACAAAACCCCATTGATTTGCTTGGAAGTTTGGCGTTCAAATCCTTTTGAGGATCCAGCCCTTAGTGCAGCAGGGGAGGTGCCGGTTGGACCTTGGATATCAGGAAGAGTTTCCTTGCCCATAGGAGAGCAGTTCTGGGAGCAGCCTGCATGCATTCCCTGCAGGGCAGTGCCAACTGTGCTGCCTACGTTCCCCAAGCAGGAAATCCTTTCCGATGCTGATAAGGAGTGTGTTTAAACTGTGAAAACCACAGATGTAGCCAACTTGTTCTGCATGTGGTTGGACGAATTATAGTTTGAATTTGTACGGATCGTGCCATTGTATCATTGATGTCCCCCTTCCCTCCCCATGCTGTTTTCCCCTTTAATGCTGTTTCCCATCTTGCCAGCAATCTCTGACCTCCTGCTCACATGTCAGCTCCCTCTTTCCTATGCAAGTCTTCCCTTTCCGGAGGTATGGGTTTAAATTGCCCTTCTCAAGTTTAGAAGCCAGGCTTGTCTGCTCTAGCTCACGTTTAAAATGGGATTTCTGCAAGTCACCAGTGGGATCACCTTCTCAAAACAAGGATAAAGGGGGCAAATTAGAGTGATGGGATGCATCGTCCTAAGCTGCTGGTGGTCTCTTCTCCCTTGTTTCTAAAGGGAAGTGAGCATAACTAACTCAGATGTGAAAGTTTGTGTCTTTGATTAAATGCTTCTCACTGTGCTTTGATTTTTTTGCACCCAGGCTAAGCAAAGCCCTTTTTTTCTCCACAGCTATTCCATGCAGACAGAAGAAGGACTGGGAACCATGCAGTGCCGGGTGGAAGGGAACCACATAGGTTGGTGAAAGTGTTGGGGTGTGTGGGAGAGATCACAACTCTGCTGCTCCTGCAGCTCTGGAGGAGCCATTCTTTTTTCCTTTATTATTTTATTTCATACTGTATATGATGGGTTTAAGAGATTATGGGGGTCTGGAAGGAGCTTCTCACCTTCCTGGCATGGCAAGCGAGGTTGGATAGGATCCACAGGATCTGAGAGGAATTTTTCCCCTGAGGTTCAGCTTGCAGATTCAGATATGTAAGAGCAGATCCATACAATGTAGTACAATCTAAGGCTGTGAGCTTCCTACTTTGATGTTCAATTCAGTTGAAATGTGATTGAATATTGCCTCCAGTCACTCCACTAGAAGAGAAGGATCTCCTGTAGGTCCTGTGCCACATCTGTCAATCCTGAACAATTTCTCCACTACCCCCAGGGAATTTTGGGTGGTTCTTGAAACCTGTATATAAGTCACTGAATTCAGCCCCAGTTACACGTAGGCATTTAGCTGTCTTGAGTTGTGAGTTGAATCCTAATCCTGGAACTTTCCTGAAATGATGCAGCAGTAATGGGTGTGCACCAAATAAAGACTTGCAGACTGTTTCAAGGGATCATTGTTTCTTTTTGTTTGTTTTGGGGATTTTTTGCTTTTTTTTCCAAGATTTTTTGAACTCTTGTGGCACACACTGGAGGATTTCTTTCTTAAACTGCAAGCAGGTCAGCTGACATCAACACAACTGTACTGTTATAAGAAAAACATAAGGAAGAGAATGGGGGCAGGATGTCTGGACAAGGTTTGGTAGGATGTGCTCTTCCTAAAGCTCTCCATGTTTTTGCCATAAAAGTACATTTCTTTTCTCTCCCCCAGGGTCCCACAATGTCAGCTTCTCAGTGTTTAACAAAGGAAAGTGAGTAAAAGATTAAAAGATATATATATATATTTTTTTCCCCTCTCTTTTTTTCCCTATAGTTTCATACGGGAGCACGGCTACATTTCTGAGTCCAGGACGAGTACGTGAAATTTAATCAGAACTTGTGTTTCATTACTTAGAAGTGAGGTTTTGCTGGCTTGAGAAGATGATCATCAGATTAGGAATGAAAAGGGAGCGTGTTCCTCCCCCGAGACATCTCTGTGATTCTAATACTTCAGCTTCAGTGCCCAAAAGAGACGTAATCCGAGTCCAACTTAAATAACAGTGTCCAACCTTGCCAAAGGAAGGTCTGCACTAACTGAAAGGGCCAGGGATCTCTAACACAGCTCTCTCTCTTGCAGGTCAGTGACAGACAAAGGTGCTTGGCTCGTCAGTGCCAAGCAGGAGCTTTTCTTGTACCAAACGCATTCAGGTACTGCATTGACCCACCCCACTGCTTGCACTGTGCCATGGCGGTACCTGTGTTGTCTATGGAAGGCCTCTGATCGTTGCTCTTCCCAGTGTGACCTCATTTTAACATGTAGTTCTACTGGTGTGATGAGTTTTGTGGTGGGCTGGCTATGCAAAGCTGCAGGCCAAAAATTTCAGCTGTACCAGCTTTATATGCTGAGGTCGGGTGTGCTGCCATGGGCTGTGTTCTGAATCTCCAGTGAGTTTGTGGTCCTATTGAGGATGTCTTTGAACACTCTTTTGGACAGCCTAATCTGAGAGTCAGGCACAGTTGGGAATGGAGCTGCTATCGTTATTCCTTGTCCTGTCAGAGCACCAGCAGGCTTGATGTGTTGGATCCAAAGGGAGTTTATATCACCTTCCCCCTTAAGTCATACTGTTTGGTATGAATGCAGTGCTGGCCATAAAAGGCTGTAATGCAGGCCTTTGGATAGGCTAGTTCACCAGCTGCATGGTGATGTTCAGCCACTCCAAGCGTTGGGATCTGGATTAAAGGCTGGTGAACAGCAGGCTGCTGCACTGTTAGTTTAAAAAGATGTGGACCAAGACACTTTATAACTTCCACATGACATCTCTGGCTATGGTGAGAGGTCCCACCATGCTTCTGTCATTGTTTGCCTTTGTTTTGACTTGTCAAGGGGCTGAAATTAATATAATAATGGTAATTACCTTATAGGCTGTATCATGGGAGCATGGTTCCAGAGATAACAATTTATTCTTTTCTTTTAAAGAGTGTAGCCAGTGCATGAATGGATTTTGTGTATTGTTTATAGCATACAACTTGCTTCACCTGTATATTCAGAACACTTTGTAAAAGAGGATAATTTTGTATCCTTACTTACAAATGGAGTAACTATGTGTGGAAATAATTGTTAGCAGAGTACCTGGAGAAATGAGGTCTGCCAGGGCTTTCCAAAAGGCAGTACTGCAGTAGCCAATAGTTAATACTGCCAGAGTGAACTTAAATGAAAGTGAAAAAGTTAAGAAAAGAAAATGTAAACCTGGACAAGCTTCTCTCATGTTTTTAGTCTTTTTTTTTTCAGATGATGCAAAAAAAAAAAAAAGTATATATATATATATATATATATATATATATATAGTTTAAACTAGGATGCATGAGTGAAAAGCGAGTAAACCTCAACAAAGAGAAAAATAGGTTTCCAGTGTGGAATGGGATGACTGCAATAAAGATCAGATCCTGTAAGACTCTCATAGCCACAATGTAGATATCTACCATCTGTTCACCTCCCTGTGTTCATCCCTATGGGACAACTGGAAAGTGCAGTGACACCTAAACCTATGGGCTAAATTGGGAGACGAGTCAGGCAAGGTCAAAGGGATTAAAGCAGTCTTAATGTCACTTTTCTTTCCAGAGCTCCTCAGTAGCACAGAAGATACGGTTTACAATCTGAGCATGACAGATGCAGTCACTGCTAAGTCACAGCCCAGGCATTCTGGTATTTTCCTGTTGTGTGGCCAAGTTATCCGAGTGGTTCATTCCTGCTGTAATCCCAGCGGCTGCCGAAATCGCAGTGAAGGATCAGTGAAGCCTGTTTGATTCACAGGAGTCTGTTCCAGTTGGAAAGAGTGCAAGTGCACTGCTGGCTTTGACAGAAACAGGGCTGGGGTTCATCTTTCCTGTGCTTGTTTTCAGGTCCCCCTTTTCCTTCCTCTGCAGAAATAGACTCTGTGTTCCCAGTGGCTGGAAGTCTTGCAGGAGGAACTGACCTCACTATTACAGGGGATTTTTTTGAGGAGCCCGTGCAGGTCACTGCTGCAGGTAATAGGAGAAATGAGCTGAGGGTTTTTGAAAACATACAAAGCCCAGTCAACCCAGCTGGTCTTCATGTGCAGTGATAACGTGGGAGTTGTACTCAGCACCAAGGAAAGTCTATTTGGGCTATGGGAATGAATGACTTTTCTTGGTTGACAGTACAAATAGAGGCTATTTGCTATTCTAGCAAATCGTTGCTGTCTTTTGGAAATGAAAGTGGGTTTATTGGTACAGGCTGCCCCGGGAGAGGTGGTGTCACCATCCCTGGAGGTGCTCAGGAGCTGTGGAGATATGGCACTGAGGGATGTGGTCATTGGGCATGGGAGGGAGTGAGTTGGAGTTGGACTTGGTGGCCTTGGAGGTCTTTTCCAGTTGTAATGGTCCTCCGATTATTCTGCAGCTCATGCATTTCCAACTCCCAATGGCACATTTGTCTCCTTTTCCTGCTGCCAGGTGTCCCCTGTAAAGTCAAGCATGTCTCTCCGAGGCAAATCATCTGCACCACTGAGGCTGTTGGCAGGAGCAGGATGGTTGGTGCCTCCCAGCCAGGTACAGTGTTCTAATTACCAAAAGTCCCAACAGACCAACACACGTGGAAACAGAGAGAAATCGTCAAGAAATTCGATTTTCCAAAATCTCAAGCTAGTTTACCTTAGTTTTGTAGCAAGGAAAGGCAAAATTGAAAGCTCAGCCCTCTGCCTGCAGATGGCCTACGGTGAGAGGAAGGCCAGCCCTAGGGCTGGGAAAAATGAGGGGTGGAAAGTATGAATGATGTTTAGGGGGACAGAATGGGCAGCTAGTGCTGCTGTAGGGACTTCTGGAGACATTGCCTGGGTAAAACGTTGCAGTAGGAAATTACAGTGTGCATAATGACGCTCGACTTGTGTTGACTGTGGATCAGTTTGGTATTTCTTCCTCTGAGAGCAGTCATCTTAGGGTTTTTGGAAGTAGATTGGTCTTGGCAGAGTTTTGTTCTTACTGGTGGAGGATTTCAAGGCACAATGAATTTCCTAAAGTGGGAACAGTATTCTACCTCGTAGAATAAAAAAGTGAAGAGAAAAAAAAAAAGTACCCCCCAGATGAAGCCAATTTATTAATTGGTTATTAATTAGCCTCCTTGCACCACCAATTCTAGCATATGTGCTCTGGGATTGTTGTTGGCTGCTGCTGAGAATGCTTCTCTTTTAACTTTGTAGGAAATCGAGGGCTTCTCTTTGAAGTCTGGGATGACGCCTCTGATCTGACAGAAGCAGGGCCTGGATATAGATGGCAGTTTGTACCTAATGCCCAATCCCCAGTAAGATTTCTGTCTGCAGCAAAGCAGTCCTTCAGGTACTCGGTGATCTTAAAAGGAGATGAAGCTGTGGCAATCACCTTTAGTAGTGTAAGGTGTAGCAATAACACCTGACAGCTCTTTTCAGCAGAGCCTGACTTCATAGCTCCCATAAATCAAAGCAAGCCCTCTGCTCTGAGGTCCTTTTGAAGCTCAACATATTCAGCAAAGTACTTTATTTCTTCCCTTTTTTGCTTTCCCTTGGTGTTTCTGTTATGCGTGGCCTAGATGTGCTGAAATAGCATGAAAGAAATTGCTGTAGAAGTAGAAGGAACTCTACTTAGACGGTGCCTTGGGTTGGAGATTTGGTCACATCCATAGCCCATGTTGGTAACCACAGCCATAGATTATCCTCAATTCTATGAGGATGTTTGAGCCATGTTGGTGCCTCTTGGGATGTGCCTAGGAAGAGCTTTGCAGCGTGCTGGACATTTCCATTTTTCTATCACTTCTGTACTTTTCTCAGTTAATCCCAAGGGCTTCTGAGCCTTTTCCATCATGTTGAGCAATAAGACTTTGCTTGAGAAGAAACACATAGAAAAGATGATGGCGACAACAAAGCCATGCTTATCTTCATGTTACTCAGTATACACGTGGAGGTTGGGTGCTGGGTGGCAGGGATTTTACATAAACTCTTGTGTATGTTATGGGCGTTCTGCTTTTGCTTAGCTCCAGGCTTCGTGGATTTTTTGTGGCTCCTCAGACCAACAATTACACCTTCTGGATTCAGGCAGATGGTCCGGCATCTCTGTACTTGAGTTCATCCCAAGACGCACAGCAGAAGGTATTACTCTTAGCAGGGAGAAAAATAAGGCAGTCATGATAGGGAAGGGCTTTAACTAAGGACCTTTCAAGTGGGGGATTACCCCAGCATGGATTGCCTCGTTGGCCCCTATTATGCATCTGTTGCAGAGTGACACCTTGTGTGGCGTTATTTGACATTTTACATCTGGCCCTACTGGCCATTTGTCTCATGAAACATATGCCATTGTCTCTAGAGTCTTCAGATGTCTTTTCCTGCAAGCACTTTCATCTGTGTTTCAGGCTTGTGAGCTAGAGAACTGAAGCCATCTATGAAAATCTACACAAAGAATTCTTAGTGGGGCTTATAGGGTCAGCTATAAGAATTGTCTCATTTATGTTATTGAGCCCTAAATCAAAGATCTTTGAGGTGATGGCTTTTTGCTGTAGAATAGGAAAGAATGTATTGAAACATCAACCCACTGCTGTCAGCTATAAGCACAGCTCTGGTTTCGGAGCTGAAGGTACCGTATTTTTGGTGTTGTGAAACTGTCACTGGTTTGGTTCATCTGGACACAGGTGAGAATTGCTTCTCTCCCATCTGGCAATTTGGAATGGTCTGCGAGGTGGCTGAAAAACTGGAGTGAGAGTTGGCAGCCAAAATCCCAGAAATTTGAGCTAACTGCTGGCCTGAGGTACTACTTGGAAGCACTGCATCATGGAAAGGCACCCAGCAATGGGATGAGAGTTGGAGTCCAGATACACAACACGTGGCTGAATCCCCGGGTGGTGAACAACTACTACATTGAGAGACATGAAATTCGGGCTCATGCCTTGTATCTTCCAGAAGTACAGGTCAGTGCTGTGTACCTGACACCCGTTGGACAGGGGCTTTGGCCTAGATGACCTCCAGAAGTCCCTTTTAGCCTCAAGAATTTCATGGGATGTAGACTAACCCTGATTTAATGGGCTCGGATAGATCCTAATGGTAAAGATCTTGTCACTTAGACCCAGCAGTGCATTCCCACTTTTTGTGGGCCTGCTGATTTAGTTGATAAATATTGCCATGTAGCTGAAGGTGTTTGTGACTTTCACACCCGTTGCCAGGTGGATGTTTTTATGGTGCATTATAATTTGCTCATGTGTAAAGCGCAGTCTGGTTTCACCTTGCTTGCTACCTTGTTCCTGGTGCTAATTCATGGAAGTTTGGGGTAGTTTCAATTTTTTTCCCCCACTAGTTGGCAGCACACTCAAAGGGTTCACCATCAGATCAGCTCTGTGTGGCAATTGGGTGATAAAAACTTTCAGCTTTCAGTGCTCAGTGGTGTGGGAAGTTGTCGTAGAATCCTAGAATAGCTTGGGTTGGAAGGGACGTGAAAGATCATCTAGTTCCAACCCTGCTGCCATGGGCTGGGTGCCCCCATCCAGCTCAGGCTGCCCAGGGCCCATCCATGGCCTTGAACACCTCCAGGGATGGGGCACCTGCAGCTCTCTGGGCCTGCAGTCAGGACCATCCGTGGCTATCAGTGTGTCCATGCAGGTCACGTATCCCTCGTGCTCCTGTTAATTTGGGAACAGAAACACCAGGCATGTGTCAGGAGAGCGAGCACAGTTAAAGAATCCCTTCAGCTACTCTTAATTATTAAATTTATTACAGAAGCTTTGAAAGGGCAATATGTTTGCTATGAGTTCCTCCTTGGTAGAAAATCCACGTAGCAGGCTAGACTTCTTTGTGTCTCATGAGAACTGTACCTGTTCTCATCTATTTCTTCCTTCACTTGACAGATGCTGACGGTGTCTGGCATGGGGTGGTTCAGTATCTCCTGGAGCAATGCACCCCGCAGAATGATCCACACAAATTCCACTGCTCTTCAGGTAAGTGCCTCACCCTAAAGGATTTTAGACCTGGAAGTTTAGGCTCTGTCTGTAATGAGCTGAATAGAGGCAATGCAGCTGTGACAGTGTGAAAGCTCTCCTGGAATGAGCCAAGCATCGCTGTGCTGTGACCACTTCTCACTTTTTGTTTTTAAAGGTCCAAACAGCAATAGAGGAACTTCTTTCAGTTGGGTGTGCCATTGAGCCAACTTCTGCTAAAATACTCTTCCACGATGGCTTTGAGAAAGAAGGTAGTAATGTAACAAATAAGTATTTACTGTGCGAGTCATTTTCTGAAATAAATGCACTCAAAACCTTCAACAGTAGTAAATTTATGCTTTTACTGGATTTAATTGTATTTATGCTAACGAATATAGTACATTAAACTAATATTACAAACACAATCGATGTATTAACGAGAGCCTTTCTGCAATAATTTCCGTGGCTGAATCATACAGCAAGAAGCTGATCAGAGCAGGTTATGTTTTAGTGGTTGGCAGTGTTAGGAGTACAGACAGAAAAGGTGAGTCTTTGGGCATGTGAAATTATTCATGTTTCATAATGTGTGCTGGGGAAGCAGATCTGGAGCAGCCCAAAGCGACAGCTCAGGCTATATAGCCTGATGATAAGTCTTTTGCCTTTGGTGCTTCCCAATGACTGAAAGAGTGAAAATCTGTGCTACACTTGACATTCAGGCAAATGTTATATAAATAATAGTAATAAAGAGACACCTTTTTCTTTTTTTTTTCTTTTTTTTTCTTTTTTATGTATTTATTTTTTTTTTCTGATACTAAAGTATTACATCAGAAACTAATTCCATTTTGTATCTCTGACTGCAGAAAAATATACTAAAATATGCCAGGAAGTCAATGATTGTCTAGAGACCTCACAATACATCCTTGTACTTAGTGTAGACAGAAAGAACATGACCCAGCCAGTAATATGTGTGTTTGGTGACTGACTCATCCAAGTGGAGGAAAGGAATTAATTAAACTGGGGAGAGAGGTAAGCTTTAGGCAAAAACTGGAAACATATGTTGGACGTTTTTTGTCTAATTATGTGATCTCAGTGCTCCAGTTTTGCCAGCAAAAGAGTTGTGCCGGGGGAGGATCAGACTGGATATTAGGAAAAATTTCTTCTTTGGAATAGTGGTCGAACACTGGAATGGGCTGCTTGGGGAGGTGGTAGAGCCAACATCCCAGGAGGTGTTCAGGAAATGTTGTACTGTGGAATGTGGTTTATTGGGCAAGATTGGTGGTAGGTGGATGATTGGACCAGACGAGATCTTTTCCAACTTTAATGATTTTACAATTCTATGAAGTGTTTTCAGCTCTGACTTTCATGTGCATGTTTTTGTGTGTTTTTTTTCTTTTTTTTTTTTTTCTTTTCCCGTGGGTGTACCTTCAATGTATCTACCAGCAGAGGTTCCAACAGCTCCAGCACCCATTGTGTGAAGAATCACGGTTGCCTCCTTTACGTATTTTCTCTTTATTTATATATTTAAGACTACTTGCTTCACATGGCAGTTTTTTTTTTCTCTTGTTTTGACAGAAAAGATGATTTATCAGTGTCTACTGTAGGAAGAAAGCCTGTTTTGCACTAGAAATGAGAAATCCTAGCAGGTTTTTGGTAACAAGAATGATAACTCAATGGAACAGAAGTCCAAAAAGTGAGGGCAGATTATCAGTTGCTTAAATATATCAATCTCTAACTTTGCCTGAGTGGTTTTTGAAAAGGAAGGGTGGTTTCAATTGGTCATACTCTATCTGGCTTAAGATGGTAGCATTTTCCACAAGGTTTTCTGGTCAGGACTGGGATGTAATGATTAGTGTAGTATGGTCAGGTTGCGGTTGGACTTGATGATCTTTGAGGTCTTTTCCAGCAATTCTATGATTCTATGATCTATCCTGCCTTTCAGTACCCTTAAACTAGGGAACAACTGCCCTGGGAACGTCCATAACTTATCTAGGCAGAACACTGAGGAGCAGAACTATTAGATACAATTGTTTTGGACCTCTGTTTTTGTCATTTCCATGAAAACTTTGACTGTATTTGTTTTCTGAATTCTTGCTAAGCCTCTCGTCCTGCTTTTTTTGTTTTGTTTTGTTTTGTTTTTTGGTTTTTTTTTTTTTTTTTTTTTTTTTGTTTTGTTTTGTTTTCCTTCAGGTACAGAAAACTCTGTCACCACAGAACACGTTGACTATGGAACAGAGCCATTCTGTGGGAGGTTAAGTGCTCGCAGCCCAAGCCAGCTGGTAAAAGCTTCTCCATCATCTCTGCAAGGATACGACCTTACTGAGTACACACATGTAAGCTCCTGCTCTTGCTGAGTAAATTGTAATGATAAACACTGCTATGTTTACATGAAAACATTTTTCTTCATTTTCTTTGCAGGTTTGTTTTGCACATAAAGGCCACATGAGCAACATCCTTCAGATCTCAGTGTCCTACACCAACCTTTCCTTATGTTCAGTGGAAAGAAACCTCACCTGCCAGTGGGATTTCAATGGAACTGACCCCACGAGGTATCTAGACACAGTGCAAAGAGATGACATTTTCCAAAGTGAGAGGGTGTTCTAGGAGAATGGGGAACAGAAAGTTCTTGTGTGTCTAAAATGATGGTTGGACTGGATGATCTTATAGGTCTTTTCCAACCTTGGTGTGTCTGTCATTCTGTGAAAAATAAATTGTCAGATGGGGCAAACTGATGGATGCTCTGTCTCTGTGCTGACATACCTGGGATGTGCTTCTGTTGTTTTTGAGGACTATATGAAGAGATGGGCACATTACTTGTTCTAAAAAATATTTCACCATAATACACACTGGCCTGGAGAGTTTTATCTATCTAAAAATTACCAGGAATTTTCTGTAGATGTTAACTTCTTGTTTTTTTTTGTGGCATCATACAGTGAATTTTCTGATGTGAGATGAAAATGAAGTTGTTTTTTTTGTTTGTTTGTTTTTCCCAGGGAAGTTGTGGTACTATTAGAATGTAAAGCGTGGAAAACTGTTGTAGCTCTTGATTTTCTGTATTTCAGCTAGAATATATGAGTGCAAAATGCCACAGATGGAGAACGCTATGGGCGGTGTGAAGTTGGGGGCAGGCACATCTTAAGAAAACAAGCATGCAAACAAAACAAACAAACAAACAAAATCCAAACCAGCAATCTGAAGAACTTCAGAAAGTGAAATTGGAATCTTAGCTTTCATAGAATCACAGGATTGCTTGACTTGGAAGGGACCTTTAAGGGTCATCTTTCCAGCTCCCTGCAGTGAGCATGGACACCCACAGCTCCATCAGGGCTCAGAGCCCCGTCCAACCTGACCTTGGCTGTCTGCAAAGAGAGGCATCCCTCGCATTTCTGGATTGGGCCTTTGTCTTCCTCACCCTGTCCCTGCACAGGCTAGCAGCATCCCTGTACTCCTCCCAGGGTACTTGTCCTGCTTCTACTGCCCGTGCATGTTCTTCTTGCTCTTCATTTTGACCAGCATGTCCCAAACTTCAATCCTGATGTCACCAGTCAGTTCACTGGTGTTGGTGAGCAGTAGGTCCAGTACTGCATCCCCTTTGATGGGGCTGTCTATTAGCTGGCTCAAGAAATTATCCCTGATACACACCAGGAGCCTCCTGGATTGCCTGCAGGTCGCCACGCTGTGTTTATTGATTGGACCCTTCCATTTCTTTCTGTGTTCTGTAAGGCTGAGTGTGGACTGTGTGTGTACCTCTGGAAAACAGGAGGGAGGTTCAGATGACATAACTGTGTGATGGAAAGAAATAAGGACCTTGATTAGTTGTCTGGAATTCCCAAGGAGCCTAAGCTTAGTATTGATCTCTGTAGAGGAGGATGCTGAAGCAGGGATCTAAAGCTTTGTATCTTTGTGTGCAGGTAATGATAGCATCATCTGAGTTCATCTCCAAATTCATTCACTGCAACTACCCAGCAATAAAACAAAGGCTGTACCACCTTGGTGTCTTCCAGCTGGACGTTCTCCTGCACTGACCTCTGGACGGGGTGTGTGAGTCACTCTGTGCCCCTCCAGGACCTTCCCATCAACACCCCGGTATTTGTACATCAGATTGACTTGCTGAGCATCCAGCAGAAGGAAACAGCTGGGTTGTTCTACCTCGATGAAGTCATCATCACAGACAGAGCTGTGACTGGTAAAGGAATCCATTTATTTTTTCCTGTGAATGTTGTGGTCATAGAATCGTATCACAGAATGGCCTGGGTTGAAAATGACCACACTGCTCATCCAGTTCCAACCCCCTACTACGTGCAGGTCACCAACCAGCAGCCCAGGCTGCCCAGAGCCACATCCAGCCTGGCCTTGAATGCCTGCAGGGATGGGGCATCCACAACCTGGGCATTTCCATGTTCCTTCATACAAAGCTTTAATGACAGAGCTGGTTAAAACTATTTCGAAGGGGAAGGCTGCTTCATAACAGGCACAAATCTTATTATTATTATTTTTTTTAATTTTTGTGGAAAGAAATATCAAGAATTAGTTGCCAAACATCAACATTATTGGTTTATTTGGAAATATTTCTATAAATGTATAAAATCTTGAATGCTTTTGCTCAAACAAAAACCGCTTCTTCCCCAAACCAACAAGCTCTAAAATGGAAGTAACCTAGCTTGTGGTAGCAATGGTGGTGGGAGGATGGTTGGACCAGATGATCTTGCAGGTGGTTTCCAACCTTGCCCTTCTATGATTCCATGACATCTGTTCTCCTGACTCTGGTGGATGCTCATGCTCTTTTTCCTTTCAGTTTCCCAGAGGGCTCCCAAACCACATCGGCTGGGTGGGCGGATAATAGAAGCAGTAACTGTTGTGGGGTCTTCTCCTACTTACAATGTGTCCTGGCTGGTGTCTGGCTGTGGTGCAAGTCTGCCTCTTCTCTCCCTAAGGTAGGGACAACGTGATTATCTCATATCCTGTAATAATCATTACAAATTCCCATGGAGCCCTTTACCATCTCAGAGGCTGTGCAGAGTAAGTCTGGTCCAGTTTAGAAATCCATGTACTTTTGGCATTTTCCTCTCTAGGTGTCTTTGTTCAGGCTCTGCTCAGATAACTTCACTAAGATGTCTACAACGCATGTGAGATGCATCTTCCCTAAGATGTCTGCAATGTTTTCAAGCTCCTAAATGGTGGACATAATTTGAACGTGCACTGTAGGTGTCTTAGTGAGGGTATCTGTCTCTGGTGTTGAGGGTCCATTGTGCGATTGGGTGTCAGTTGCCTAACTAAAGTGTTCCACATGCCTTGGGGTATCACAGAATTGGGGGGATTGGAAGAGACCTCTGGAGATCATCGAGCCCACCCTCTGCTAAAGCAGTTTCTCTGGGTAGCATAGGAAAGTGTCCAGGTGGATTCTGAGTACCTCCAAAGAAGGAGACTCCACTGGGCACCGCCAAAAAGAGCCTGGTCTCATTCATGTAATACCCTTTATTTATAAGCATTGATAAGATTCCTTCAAGCCTTCTCTTCTGCAGGCTGAACAGCCCCAACTTGATGCTCCAGGCTCTTCACCATTTCTGTAGCTGTAAAATACGTAGTAGTCCCTAAAGTAAATGTGGGCTACCAAGGACGGTGTGCTATAGGGAAATCTTAGCCCTTCATGGAGATCAAGACATTCCCTCCCAGTAACTCTGACACCAGTCGCCATGTTGAGCGATGGAGGCCCGCCTTATGTCCTTGTTTACTGAAGTGGTTTCTGTTCTCTGAGTCCCCTAATACATCTGAGGCAGAAGTACGGGTTAAGCAGATCATAAATGGCTTTCAAGGGCCAAACTGGCGAAGAATCCGACTTTTACAGGGCTTGTATTCTGCTAAGTTGGGAATGACCTGATGGGACCATGCAAGACAGAGACTGGATTGATGCAACCTCTAACCCTTGTGCTGTGAGCAGTTGGTTCAGCTCAGTTAATTCACCCCAAAGTGAATGTTTAGATGTTGTCCTGAGGGGACATGGCTTAGTGGGGAAATACTGGTGGTAGGTGGATGGTTGGACTGGATGATCTTGGAGGCCTTTCCCAGCCTTGGTGTTTCTGTGGTTCTATGAACTAGCACAGCATGGAAGGGTTTGTGTTTTTAAAAGTCTCACCTTGAAAAGCAGAGTTTAGTTGCTAATGTCAGATGTGGTATTTTGGCACAAACCATCGATGGTAAAGACAAGGATGAGAATGAAGGGAGATGTCTGAGGTTTGAGTATAAGTAGAGGTGCAATCAAGGGAGAAGGGACGCTTTTAATTTTGCCTGCAGCCCTAATGAGGCTGGCATTGGAATGCTATGTGCAGAGCTGAGTGCATTTGTCAAAGGGCTTTAGAAGAACCGGGAGAGAAAGCCATAAGCGTGATTACGGAACTGAGGAATATGCCTTGGAGGGAAAGGCGTAGGAGGCTCAATGTGTTCAGCTTATCAGAAAAGAGGATTAAGAGATAAATTGATTGCAGCCCCTCTCATCAGGAGGAAGGGCTCAGTTGTGCATTTCAGAGGGAGGTGCAGGAGGAACTGAGGTGCGATGCTGACGCCAGGTAGACAGAAAATGGAAATGAGCACAAGCTTTAAAAATGGCTGCGCTGCTCTTTGGGTATTTTCAAAACCAAACTCTTTTATTCTGAACGGAGCAGGGGCTTTGTGGTGCTTTAATGCACCTTTCTGGGGTCAGGGAGGAGCTTGATCTAAACGTGATGCGCTCACTGTCTGCTGCAGGTCAGACAGAAGACCCAGTGCTCCTTCGAGATACAGGTTCATGAAATTGGCTCTGCAGGATTTCGGCTGAGCTGGGAGACACGAGTTGTTCTCTGTGCTTTTAACCGGGGGGTGGTTTTTCCAAAAAAAATAATTTTTTTTTTTTTTTTTTTTTTTTTTTTTTTTTTTTTTCCCTGAAGGAAAAAGAATACTATTGGCGTGGAAGGAAATATTTTAAGTTATAGAAAACTAGGCTTTGGATGATTTTTAATTTGAATAGCAAACTCTGCTTGTAGGGAGCACCTCTCCTATAAAGGCAGGCTGAGGGAGCTGGGCTTGTTTCAGCCTGCAGAAAAGTAGGCTGCAGGGTGACCTCATTGCAGCCTTTCAGTACCTAAAGGGAGCCTACAAACAGGATGGGAGTCAACTCTTGGAAAGGGGAGATAACAGCAGGACAAGGGGAAATGGTTTGAAGTTGAGAGAGGGAAGATTGAGGTTGGATGTCAGGGGGAAGTTCTTTACTCAGAGAGCGGTGAGGTGCTGGAACAGCTGCCCAGAGAGGCTGTGGATGCCCCGTCCATCCCTGGAGGTGTTCAAGGCCAGGTTGGATGGGGCCCTGGGCAGCCTGGGCTGGTATGAAATGGGGAGGTTGGTGGCCCTGCATTTGATAGAGGGGTTGGAGCTTCATGATCCTGGAGGTCCCTTCCAACCCAACCATTCTGTGATTCTGTGACTTGAGGAAGCTACAGGATGAAGCAGGGAAGCTTCACACTGTAGCTGCCCAGCCTGCATTAAAATGGTCCCTAAAAATGCCCATCTTGGGTCAGGAATCCCACGTGCTTGGCGCTGCGTGAGCTCTTTGTTTCATCAAAATTATTTAAAAATAATAATTTAAAAAGTTTTTCCATCACTTTCTATTGTGTGCAATACCCACATCCCTGGAGCACCTGAGTCTATTAGGAGAGCGACCATCCTCTCCCTGGGTCCTTCAGGAGTCCTTCACATCCATCCTCCCTCGAATAGAGGCTCTGACCTCTTCACATTGCCCTCTCTCACACAGAGGTGCAGTGCTCTGCGAGGGCTCCGAGGAGGACGACCACCTCTACGTCTCCACGGAGGATGTGAGAGTCAGCGTCAGCATTCAGAGGCTGCAGGTGTCATCTCCACCTCTTGGAGGGACCTTCTGCATACACCTGGGAAGCACAGCGATATCAGGTAAGGGATGGTGTGAGTACAGATAGTGGACTTGCCTTTGCTGTAAGGCAAATACGAAAGGGAAAGCATGACAACCTGGCAGATCTTGAGGTACAAAGGATCTACAGCCAATATTTTTCATTTCTCCTGCACTTGGCGTGGCAAATTGCTAAGAGTGACCAAGGACAGGTGAAGTTCCCTGTCCTGCCACCAAATTTTCCTTGTGCTTCTGAGGACGTGGCTTAGTGGGCACGGTGGTGGTGGGCTGATGGTTGGAGTAAATGGCCTCAGTGGTCTTTTCCAACCTTTAGTGATTCTTTGATTCTACCATCTGTGAACACTGAGCCCTGGAATTGCTCAGGGTACAGGCTGACAAGTCATACGCACTGTGGTAGTTGCATCTTTACATCTGGTCATCTTCCAGACAGGAGTGAAGGATTATATGCAGGGCAGTATTTCTGGATGTGAGCTTTGGGATTGTTAATCATGAAATTACTTTTTTTTTCCTATGGTGTTGCTTAAGGTACTTCTGCAGCAGGCTATCTCAGTGCTGCCTTGGTTTGAAGATCCTCCTTTAAGAAACTGTAGTCCTTTAACTACACTTAGGGAGTCCTTAGAGTTGGAAGGGACCCTTCAAGGCCATCTGTCCCACTCCCTGCACTGAACAGGGACACCCACAGCTCCATCAGTGCTCACAGCCCATCCAGCCTGACCTTGGCTGTCTGCAGGGATGGGGCACCACTCTGTGCAACCTGTGCCTTTTTTTTTAAAATGAATTATTTGAGATCTATTATTTCCGTTGCATTGGATGCCTATGGTTACTTACGTCAGAAGAAATAAGATATAATTTGCTGTTTTTTGGAATTGAACTATCTAGTCCTCTTGATAAACAGATTTTGCCTCTCATCCTTTTAATCTAGGAAGTTTCTGACCTGTCTCTTTTGAAGGAATATGGAAAAGTATTACAGAATCACATCCTTGTATTCATGTGGAACTCCCCATGTCCCAGTTTGTGCCCATTGCCCTTTGTTCTGTCACTGGGCACCACTGAAAGAGCCTGGCCCCACACACTTGACTCCCACACTTTAGATATTGATAAGCACTGATAAGATCCCCCCTCGGTCTTCTCTTCTCCAGACTGAACAGCCCTATGGCTCTCAACCTTTCCTCACACAGGAGATGCTCCAGGCTTCTCATCATTTCTATATCCCTGACTTAGCTTTCTGATGAAGCAGGAACAACTGGAGAATGTTTTCTAGATTTCCTTAGTTACTTAATAATGGCATTTGGAATCCATTAGACTTTCCCCTGCTGATTTTTTTTTCCTTTTTTTTTCTTGCAATTACAGAGGTTTAAACCATCACAACCTTGTATAAAAAATGAAACGTCTCCATTTTCTGTGTGCAGGCAGACGTGCTCTCACAGGGATGATGATATCCACAGCTTTGTCTCTTGCAGATGTTTCCGTGCACATCTCCTCCCACCAGCTCCGCAAACTTCTGCAAACCAACACAGACAGTTCTACAGCCCCATACTTCAACACCAGTGACTTCATCGTGACCAAAGACTCAGACACTTGCTATGAAAGCATCTGGACTCTCACCTGGAGAACAAAAGCTGGGGACTTGCCCAATGTTATCAATGTACGGTCATTTCTTTTGGTAATGTCCACTCTGAACCCCATTCGTCGTCTTTTGTCGTGGCCGATTCATTCTCTGTTTCCTTTTATGCAGCAGTTGCTTAATTGCAGATCAGATTGTGGTATAATTTCTGTCCCAAAAATGTGTCTTTTCCAGGAATTTTTATTCGTATTGGGTTAATGTCTGGTTTTCTGTTGCCTCAGAGGAAGATCTGTTCCACTGTCTCCTATCCTGAGGTTGATCATATTAAAATCATAGAATCGCTCTGGTTGGAAAAGATCTTAAAGATCATTGAGTCCGACCATGAAAGTTGAAGTTTTGCTTCAGGTAGAACAGTCTGCTTTGAATATAGGCACAGACAGAAATTCTTTCTCCCATGAGAAGGAATTTTATTCTGTTGTATATCCATATCCTACAAATGTGAAGTTAGCTTCAAAGAAGCAGTAGGATCCTGTGCTCAGGGTGGGGTTGGGAAAATGTTGTGCAGACTTGGGAAACAAGGCTCAAACCTGAAGACAGAAGCAATAGAAGCAGCTCAAGAACAGATTTCCAAGAGCTATTTCCCACCTTGTAGCAACCGTGTATGAGGGCTGTGGGAATGGTCATACATTACACTGGTTGGAAAAGAGCAAGAAACTGACCTCCTTGTTCTTTGCCAGGTCTCTGCTGAAAACCTCACTGGTCTGAAGCCAGCTGTTTCCAGCCGTGTGGTTTATGATGGAGGTGTCTTTATTGGGCCAATATTTGGGGACATGCTTGCTACCTCCAACAACAAAACACAGGTGGGTTAGCGCTGTGCCACACTTCCTACTGGTTCACCTGGATCCTGTAGGTCAGGAGTCTGACTAGTTTTCAGGAACTCACTACTGCTGCTAAATCATTTCAGAGATCTGCTTTGTGATTCTCCATAAAGCAGTCGGATCATGCTCTCTATTCTATGGAGCAATAGTTTTCCTTAGGAGCTATTGCAAGTGAGAAGAGTTTGTTTCTTTGGAGGCAGTGCTCAGGGGGCTGACATTCCCTGGAATCCCCCCCACGCTGGGTCCTGTAGTGCTGTCATCATAGTTGGGGCTGATGCTGTATTTACCTGCAGCATTGCAGCCTCCATGCTGTTGGGTAAAACGAACTGGTACAAATGTGTGGGTTGGGCAGGTCCTTCAACCTCTGGATCTCAATTCTTGATTTGTAAAAAAAAGGGAGCAGGTCAAGCTTCTTGGCTGAACAAATCTGCTGAGCAGACAGATGTGCTGCAGATTGGTTCACACAGCTGCCTTCGCCTCCAGCAAAGACTGCAGGGTGCCGCAGTGATAACTCTGCAAGGCTGGATGTGCTCAAAGCCCTGCTGCTGGGCTTCAGCAGCACCTGTGGTTAGGTCATCCTGCTTTTCTTTCTTTCTTTCTTTCTTTCTTTCTTTCTTTCTTTCTTTCTTT
>JAPSGF010000024.1:8746224-8784274 GCA_035772895.1 Perdix hodgsoniae | reverse complement strand
TTTCTTTCTTTCTTTCTTTCTTTCTTTCTTTCTTTCTTTCTTTCTTTTCTTGGAAACTACCTGTTTTTATTATTTGCAGGTAGTGGTTTACCCTCCTGGCACACACCTAATGCCTGTGGGAGAGAACAAGAGGGCTCTTCTATGTCCTGTGCTTTGCCACTTGAGTCTTCTGAGAGGGGAGCTGATGTTAGTTCTCAAGAGTCACAGCCCAGCTGTCTTGATTTAGCTCGAACTGTGGGGAAATAAAAATGGAGAGGTGCTTGCTGAACAATCTGAGATTAGTTATAATTAGCATTACAAGGTGCTAAAAGCCTTGTTCCCAAAGTGGGATGGATAGAACTGGGATGTGGCAAGTGGGGTCTTCAGTGGGAAAGTGGAAGAAGAGGAGCTGTGGGTTCCAGGGTGGAGAGATGGGGATACAGCTTCCAAAACCATGTGCTGCTTTATCTAAGATAAGCCTTAGCAAGCCGTGCAATGAAACTTGTGCCAGTGCAGTAGCTGGACAGCTGTGGCTTCAGAAAACACCACTCTAGAATAACCTATGATAACCTTCTTCTCCTTCTCCAGGTGGTGGTGATGGTGAATGATGTCCCAGCAAACTGTTCTGGCTCCTGCTCTTTCCAGTTCAGCCAGGAAATGACACCCTTAGTCAGTGATGTGGAGTATTCAGCAGGTAATGGTGCTTTGGTCTGCACAAAATGGGGATGGGGGGGAGATGGCTGTGGAAAAGGTCTGTCAAATGCTGATGTGTGTATTCTTTTGGAAACTTCTGTTTTTGTATTTCCAAATTCAGCACTTCTGATGAGTTTGAGTCTTGAAGTATGTGGCTCTAACACAATTTTGCAGAGGCAAGATATTAGAGGCTCAAAGGGAAGAGGAACAGCAATAGACTTGGTACCAAAGACAGCTCTTAGCACCTTTATTTTTAATAAAAATGCATAAAAAGGGAGTAGCTGGGCAAGGACGTGCAGGAATAGGCATGATGGATGGCAATGAGAAGATCATCAGTGTCGTAGCTTTCATGATATGTTCGTGAAGATGATCAAAGCTTTTACCTGTTGCTTGGAAATAAATCCTGTGCATCGATGCTCTGAAATTAATGAGTTTATTTGATGATATTCCTTCAGATGACGGATTCCAGGCCACAATAGTTATCAGGGGAGTTGGTTTCTCAGAGGAGAGCACAACCCTGCAGGTACAGGTGAAGAACGCAACTTGCTACATCGTGATGTCAGTTCAAACCAAAGTGGTCTGCAAGATGGAGAGGCTGCCACTTGGAGTCCACCAGCTGACATTATTAGTGAGGCCTTATGGCTTTGCACTCAATGCCAGCACAGGAGAAGGCATCTTCCTAAGAGTTGAGCCCAGGCTGGTTGCCATTGAACCTCCCAGAGCTTCAGAAATTGGTAGGTCTGAATGTCAGATGAGCTTTAAGGGGATGTCTGCTTTCTGTGTCTTGCTTTTCACAACTTGTTTTTTTTCTATTACACTTCCACTACCAAGGTCTTCCTCTGATAGAAAAAAACATAACATAGCTGGAGATACAGTGTGTACCACAAAGTACACACTTAACTGGGGCAAGTGCAACTGGACATCTTTATTGGGTTGTCTGTGAGGTCAACCAACACATCCCCTAGCAGTTTTATTAATGAATAGTAAATTTAAGTGCATGTAAGTTCCTTCCATCAACTGAGAAGGGTACTGGAGTTTCATGGCTCATCTTGGCCATGAATGGGCTCATCTATGGCCCATATCTCTGTTCTATATCCTCTATCCTGTATTTGATGTATGAGAAGTGTCGGGATTCATCTGGCCTAGCTGTAAAATGTCTGAACTTATTTTCAAGCAGCCAGGGGTATATCTAGAAATGTGCCTTTTGTATGTCACCTGTCAGTAGAAGTTTACCCAGATTTTGTTTGCAAGCCTCTTAGCTCTGTTAGTGAGCCACTTTGAGTTCATGTTAACACACATCACAGAGCAGGAGTAATTATCAAGCTGGTACCACATGGCTTAGAAAGCTGAACTGTGCCATGTTTGCTCACTTTGGAGTAATTGGCAGAATGGGACTGTTGTCTGTGAACCTATTGGATGACACATGGGATGGACTTGAAAGAATGTGTGAGTTCTTAAGATGAAAATTAAGACACTAGTCACCTCTCTGCTTGCTGGGGTGCATCCTTGTCCTTTTCTTTCCTATTTGTTTCCCCTAAGAACATCGTATCAGGTTGAGACTCACTCTAATTCATATGGAAAACAAAGGAAAAAACAAGGGCAAGTTTTAGTGCTTAGTTCTTTCTTCTCATTTTCTTCCATGACAATATGACTCCTCTCCAAATTACAGTGATCTGTCACTCATTAAAAAGAAAGCAAGTATAATGCTATCTTACATTACATATGCCTTGAACGTTTATAATTGGAAAGAATTACAGCTTCCATCTGTGTTTTTAATTTCTTCCATTTAAAATACCTCTCTTCAATCTTATCGTAAAGTGCACATATGCAGTATTTCATTGCATATGGATATGAGTGTAGACATCAAAACTTAAGAGCATTAGTCTTGAAACAACATGCATGGAATTGGTACTCTAAATCTGAGTCTCCTTATCTGGCAACAATCACAGGAGCCAAGTGGGTTCCGTTTTGAGATATTCCTATTTCTAACTCGGTGTTGTTGGGGATGACTTGGACTAGAGTTGGGCTAGGTGACCTTTCAAGGTCCCTTCAAATCATACAGTTCAATGAGGCTGGGAACATCTTGTATTTTGATGCAACAGGTCATGCTTGTCAAAATATCATTGGTCCCAGTGGTGCCATGTTGGGGGTTCACGATGACCCCACAATGTAAGCATGAGATGCCTGTCTAGAGATCATAGAATGGCCTGGGTTGCAAAGGCCCACAGTGCTCATCCAGTCCCAACCCCCTGCTGTGTGCAGGTCGCCAACCAGCAGCCCAGGCTGCCCAGAGCCACATCCAGCCTGGCCTTGAATGCCTGCAGGGATGGGGCATCCACAGCCTCCTTGGGCAACCTGTGCCAGTGCCTCACCACCCTCTGGCTGAAAAACTTCCTCCTAAGATCCAACCTAAACCTCCTCTGTCTCAGTTTCAAACCTTTCCCCCTTGTCCTATCACCATCCACCCTCACAAACAGCCATTCCCCTCCTGTTTATAGGCTCCCTTCAAGTACTGGAAGGCCACAATGAGGTCTCCCTGGAGCCTTCTCTTCTCCAAGCTAAACAAGCCCAGTTCCCTCAACCTTTCTTCATAGGAGAGGTGCTCCAGGCCTGTGAACGGAAGGAGCTTCCTGTTAGAGTACCTGATTGCTGTTTACCCAGCTCTGCTTCCAGTCAGAGAAATACTAGGAGATACTTTTAGATTTCTCTGATGTTTTAGAGAGCCCCCTGACTTTCTTCACAACTCTGCAAAGTCCCAAGCTCTGCCAAGTTCCCATCTATGTGCATTTTCCTAATCACACGCTTGAGGCTTTTCTGGCAGCAGGGTGCTTGGCAGCTTTTTGAACTGTGAAAGCACCTGCTGTGTCAAGCTCATTTTTTGTTCTTAGTGCTTCTTCCTTTCTTCAGGATTTCATTCCTGGGCTGGGTATGAAATCACAGACCAGACCTTGCTGGCTTAAATATGTCATTAAAAGGCAAACTGAGAAATAAACACAGTTCTCTTGTGTATCATGGACCAGAATTCAAGTAATAGACAGGAAGGGTAAATAAGAGAGAAGAAGGATCTTGGGTGAAAGAGGCAACTTAGGGCAAAGCAAGGTGGAAGATGATCATCCCCAGATCAGCCAGTAGACTACTCCCTTCTGTAGTCACCTAGTAATTAAGGGTCTTCTGCAAGATAAAGAGACTATTCCACATCTTTCATGTAATTAAAAATAATTGGTTTTGTAGGAGGACTGAGAGTGGCTCTCAGGGGGACTGGTCTGGAAGGGGTAAACCTGGTGTTGTTTGGATCTCAGCCTTGCCCAGTTTTGGAGGATACCAGAAGTTCAACACAAATTGAATGTAAAGTTCCCTCTCGGGTAAGAAACCACGTATTTTTGGGATACGGTCAGTTAAGTGATTGCCTACAAGCCTTTTACATAGCCCTGGCCTAAGCAAATGGTAGTCCATCAGCCAAGTTCTGGCTGTGGGACATTTCAGCCCAGACTCCACCTACAATTTAGACCAGCCTAATTAACAACAGCGTTTGATTTATGAAACCAAGTGGAACAGTCAGAAACACCAAAAGATTGCAAATTTGGGAACACCATGTGCCTGACTTACTGGGTGTGGGAGATACAGAACCTAGGAAATAATTACTTTTTCTATTATTAGCTCAGTCTTTTTCCTGACGCTTTCTTTGCTTCTGTTTCCAGGGGGCAGAAGATGCTGCTGTCCATGTGACACTGGTTTTTGGGTACCAATCAACAACAGTCAGCAACTTGTTCCAGTACGACCCTTCCTTAAACCCTGCAATTGTATCACTGAGCAGAAACAGAAGTGGCTTAGCAGGTGAAAATTGTTTAAGTGCAAATAGATGTGCCAGGCATCATCTGCAGCCCTGCTGTTATTGCCAGTGCTGGCTGGATGGAGGCAATTGAGGTCTAAGGAGTTTAGTGGTACAAGCTTTTCCCTGTTGATTTCTTCTAAATTGTTGCCCACGTGTCCCCTGCAAGTTCTGATCACTCCTGCCTGCTTTATATTTTTTCTCTAGCTTACATTAGACTATAGAATCATGAGTGTTGGAAGAGACCCTTAAAGGCCATCTGGTTCCACTCCCTTGCAATAAACAGGGATACCTACAGATCCAACAGGTGCTCAGAACCCCATCCAGCCTGGCTCTGATGATGAGTTGCTTGCCTTAGCCCAATATGGATCATGTCCTCCATGCTAAGTGTACTATGATGCTCTTCCAAAGTCATATTTCCCTGGCTTTGCTCTGGAATGGCCCCACTCATTCGTTCTTGGTAGCAGGTTCAGCAAGCTCTAGATAAATGGGTGTTAGAGAATGCACTTCTCCAGGATCCTAAGGAGTGGGCTGTAGTCAGAGGGTGATGCCTCTTTCTTCCCGACTCATTCCACAGACTCTTGCTTTACTAGCTTCAGATTGAGTTTAAAATGACAGCAACAAGACAGAGGTGCTGATTACTAGATTTAAATACTCTCTTTAAGACACAAACCATCACCAGCTCAGCTATCACCTTTAGGGTTGACTGAAATGATCTCGGACCAAGCATCCCCCAAACTGAGGCTGAGATCCTTTTGCTTTCTTCCAGGGCTTTTTGTAGGTGTGTTTAACTTTCTGTGTCCTGACAATTAGCACAGAGCTGGTTAACAAGAAAAAACATTGAGTTAGGAAATGAAACCTCTATTTCCAGTTTTCCTGTTGGCATATGGGGGTTGGATTCGAAGATATCTAGAGGTCCCTTCCAACCCCTACAATTCTGTGATTTGAAGCTGTTTCTTTATTTCTTTCACAGCTTCTGTAGACACTGCAAAGTCTTCTGTCAAACCTGTTTTATTACCAATGGATTGAGCAGTAGGATTCCCACCACAGCAGGGCTAGAGATGTGGGATCCTACTATTCTAATATTATACATTAATCATACACAGACCAATCTTTTCTGTATTTTGCCCATCCAAGGAGGCGTGCTGCAACCTAGGGTTTGATTCTCAGAACTGTCAAAAGAGAAATGAGCAGGAGTTTGGCCACGGGCTTCCTTCTTTGTGCTGGCTGAGGCAAGCCTGTGGTCTGGGACTCAGGGAGGTCCAGGCCTGGTTTCCAATAGTGTGAGGCTGAAGAACCCAACCTGACCTCAACTGTTCTCTGTCTGTAGAAAAAACAGTAAGAGTCATAGGCTGGTTTGGATTGGAAGGGACTTTCAAGATCATCTAGTTCCAACTCTCTGCTATAGGCAGGGATACCCCCCTCTAGGAAATAGGAGGAGAACAGAAATATTCCTGGTTTGTTTATTTATTTATTTATTTATTTATTTATTTATTTATTTATTTATTTATTTATTATGTGCCTCACTTCCATTCCTACAAAGATACACTCTGAAGTTTCTTTTTCCAATTTCTTAATGCCTATCTTAACAAAGCTCCCTCCAGCTCAGAGACTTGGCATGGATGCAGGGGGCGAGACAGCTGTGATGGCAACAAGACGCAGTGCCTGCTGCACACCTGACATTTCTATCCCTTTCCCCAGTGCCCTTGTCATTTCCTATTACTCCAGAATGCATAAATAAGAGAAAACATCCTTTATCATCTGAATATTTTTCAGATACGATAGCACCAAGGGGAGATTGTTCTAGCCGTGGGCAGCCCAAGTGCAAGGAACTCCTTAATGTTATAGTGTCTCCTGAACGATGCTGGGACTCCGTTCAATCTTCTATTCAGAACCTCCACAGCTTCAGCTTTTAATATAATTTTCCTCCTATATAATAAAAAGAATAAATAAATTACACCGATGCCTTCCAGGCATCTAGGATTAAGCTGACAATTGACCAAGAGTCCAAAGAGTTCATGTTATTAATATATTCAGCTTCACAGGCTTTCAAACTTTGACTCTGTGCATGCTGAATGGAAGAGCACTGGTTTCCACGACTTCTAAGAGGAGCTTTTCTCCTGCTTTGTGGAAGGGAGAGGATTCTCTGAGGCTGCAGTGATCGTGCCTGCTGGGGAGGCTGTGTTGGAGCCAAGTATTCTCAGTCTTGCTTGGTAGTCAAAATTGCTACTCAGATCTGAAGCTTGAGGATGAGTTAACCTGTAAAAGTTCTTTTTATGCTCTCCTTTTGTCCTAATAAAGCAGCTTAGCCATCCCTGTGGCTGGGATGTGACATGTGGTCAACTTCTAACATCAAGTGAGCTCAAGGAGGAAGAGTGATGAGTGAAAATGGGGCTGTTCTGGGAGAGCTGACCCTGGGTAGATATTCTGTGTGTAGATGAGCGTGTCAGGCTGGTCTGCTCGTGTGCACGGAGCACACGATTTTAGCATCTTCTGTCTGAATTCAGGATTGCCCGTGATGGTAGGGAGTTGGGCTGGAAGACCCCTTCTGTCCTGTGTGTGCTTGCTTGTCTGTGATTGAATCCATGTCTTCCAGAGGTGACAGAGGGATGTGATTCATCTCCTAAGAACATCTCTGCTTGTGCTTGTTATGTGGTCAGTGAAGAGAAGTCGGCAGTTTTGTGGTAGGATTTACTACTGGTCTTTTGGAAATCTTCCTTAAAAGAAGGTGAATTATGCCTTAAAGACTCTGTTTCTCCTCACTGATGAGAAAGCTATCTCAGAGCCTTTATTTGGACTGATACTTGCCAGCCTAAATTTTTAAGCTATTTCAGGAGGAATTTGGGTTATGAAATTCCTTTCCCCGCAGTCCTTGTCCTTTTCTATTACTGCAGAAAACATGAGGCAAAATGACCTCTATCTTCAAGGTAATTTATCTTAAAACAGAACTTAAACTGGGGAGACTGACCTGCTTCCTGTAAACAAGGCGCTATGGAGCATGCGTGGACATCTGATTTTAGACCCCTAAGGAAATTTTCAGTTAGCTGTAGGAGATTCCATTAAAGTTTAGATACACTCATAGTGCTGAAAAGAGTGGTCTGAATCTTTGCAGGGATTTTGGAACAATCCCTCACTCAGCTCCAGCCTGTGAGCTGCAGAAAGTCTGGATTTAGCTCTAACAGGGTGTGGATGTTCAGGATATGTGTATTGAGGGCATAGATCTTACCCTAAATATCTATCAATAGACTGAGAATGGCATTAGGTGAATGTAGCCAAGTTCACACTGTTGATATCTGATGATCTTATTGAGAAGGCAAATGAATTAATAGAAACACAAACACTGCAGTCTTCTAGTTTCTGGGTTTTGGCTGATGGACATGACTGTACCTAATGGTTTTATGTGCTAAAATAACCACTGCTACTGATACGATTTCATCACTTCTCCTGTTTGCAGGGGGTCAGGAGCTTCAGATTGGAATATCCTCGTTTGCGAACTACCGAGGGTCAGATATCAAGGTCCAAATTGGGGGCATGTGGGCACAGATCCAGGTGCAGATGGATGATGGTCTTAATGTGACGCTTCCAGCTTTGGCTGCGGGATGGTACAACGTTTCTGTTATCATCAGTGGTGTTGCTATTGCTTCAAACAGGTGTGTGAATGTGTGCACTTCCCTTAAGATACACATTTTCTTCTCCATCCTGTTGGGTATCTTAGGGTTAATTTGAAGAGGGAGGTAAGAATTCGCAAATGCTGTATCTAACATGAAAATCTGCTGTATGGTATAAAATTACAGATAATTATCAAGGCAGTTGTTGATCTCCAAGTCAATAAACTGCTAATGCTAGTCAGTTAATTCCCCTTGGATTGGTAGGCGGGAAACATTTTAGAGAAACAGCTGATTTGATGGAAAAAATATATATTTGGGCAATCAGAGGTATTCAGAAATTCAAGTCAAATACAAAAAAATCCTGCTGTTTGGAGGAAAGCAAGAGAATAAAAGAAACACTTCATGAGGGAAAAAAAAAAACAAGCTAGTTTAAAAATGTATGTATGTGCTTTGTCAGGAGGAGTTTTAAATTATTCTATCTGGAGCATGGAAATGGTGGAGTCACCATCCCTGGAGGTGTCTAGTGGGCAGTATTGATAGTAGATGGACGGTTGGACTGGATGATCTTAGAGGTGTTTTCCAACCTTAATAATTCCATTAATCTATTTGTATCTTTTACGGTGATGCTGGGTTAATTCATAGATAAAAGCAATATAAATAAATTAACATAGGGAGAAGCCCACCCCAAAGTGATATGCAACCAATACTTCCATAAGCAGCACAGTTTTAATCATCAGCTGTGTGGCTCTAATCAGTGACAGCTGCTCAAAATGACCCTGAAAGGATGGTGTTATGGAGAAAGAAGCTGCATGTGTTGCTCGGAAACTACTCTAAGCTGTTGCATCAATGAGCTTCTGAAGTAGAAAGCTGTGGACCGTGGGATGATGCACAAGGCTTCATCCCATCTGATACTGGAGTCTGTTAGCAGCACTTTGTATCTGGGAATAGAGAGCAAAACTTCAGATTGGGTGTTAGAAAAGAGTTGTGTTTTTTTTTGCTGAGAGGGTGGGGGGCATGACCCTGAGCTGCCAGAGTTTAAAGAATGCTGGGACACCACTCTCAACCATAGGGTTTGGGTGGTGCTGTACAGAGCCATCAGTTTGGCTCGGTGATCCTTTTGTGGGTCCCTTCCAACTTGGATATTCTATGACTATGGAGGAGTTTGATCATCTCAAAAGGCAGCCCTGGTCTCTAGAGGGAGAAATGGCAGGCGTGGGAAGGCCTACTTCTGTAGAGCATGTTATAGCAGGGGTTGCTTTTGAAAGGAGAGAGATGAGGAGAAAAAAAACATACAGATGGAAGTGGGACAAAAGCAAAGCTACACCCCAGTCTGAGTGCCTTTTGGGAGGCTATACCTGGTTTTCCTCAGTCTACTTCCCATGGGAGGAGCAGGGAAAGAAGGGCAGCTGGGCTCTTTGGAGCTCTTGCATCTGTTGACATGGCTGTGCTGGGATGTGTTTAGCAGAAAGCTCCAGATTCTTGTTGTTTCTGATAGGCAATTCACTGTGCTGCATGGACTGTGCTTGGCCCACAGGTTGCCATAAGGCTTGGCCCACAGGTTGCCACAATATTCGCAATAGAATCATAAAATGCTTTGGATTGGAAGAGATCACCCATTTCCACCCCTCTGCTATAGGCAAGGACACCTCCCTCTAGACCAGGTTGCTCACAGCCCCATCCAGCCTGGCTTCCAGGGAGGGGGCATCCACAGCTTCTCTGGGCAACCTCTTCCAGTGTCTCAGCACCCTCACAGTAATGGATTTCTTGCTAATGTCCAGTCTAAATCTGCCCTCTTCCAGTTTAAGAAATCAAAGATGTTCCAGAAAGAAAGCAAAACCCTCAAACCTTCTGTGTTGCTTGTTTTGCAGGGTTGAGCCATTCATCCACTACATCTCGGAGGTCTTCAGCATCGAGCCGTGTTGCGGCTCTTTCCTGGGTAAATAAAGGCAGTACATCTGCAGCCACTTACGGAGGTTAAAGGGAGCAAGGGCACAGTTTCCCTGCAGGACTGGAAAGGGCATCCCGTTTCACATCAGTTTAAATGAGAGTGTCTTAAATCCGTGACTCTTTATTATGCAGACATCAGACTGCAGCAGCCTGGGAACGTGGGATTTCAGCGAGCATCCCTCGATCTGGTTGGCTGGCTCAGGGGTCCCTGTGCTTTGGGTTTGATTTCCCCAAGTCTTTGCATGTTCCCTTTGGGGAAACAAAGCACACCCACACCTGACTCATGCGTGCTGTGTCTTTCAGTCGTTACGCCTCCATCTTTCATGACTTTACGCGTGGAAGTTAAGCGGATGGTAGGGTGCAATCCTGGTTTCAAGCAAACACTCTTCAATCGATCCCAAAAGAGATATCTATTTTCCTGAACTTGAAAACAGAAAAAAAGCCTTTTTCAGTGTTAACTTTAATCAAAACTGAAATATTGATTAATCCTATTCCGTACTTTAAACATTGGAAATCAATTAACTGTGTTTCAGAGCAAATTATCACTGAAGTAAAAACAAAAATTTCACTTGAGATCTTAAAGCACAGATTTTGGGTTATCCTATTTTGTCGTTTGCCTGAGGGTAGAGGAGAGTTGAATCCATTTGGTGAATATTACATGGACCCTTTGGAACTCTTGTAGAGAAGACAGAAATTTCTGTGATGTGACTTTGGGTCCTCCCCAGATTCCATTCCCAGCCTCACAACATGCTTAAAGATAGGAAAAGCTCTGGCTTTGTGCTATGTTATTAGTTCAGTGATTTGTGGAGTGCCGAAGCCTTTAAAGAAGAGAGATTAGTTTGAGCTTAGAGGGCAAAGGCTGTTACTTCTAAAGAGTTAACTGCGTTAAGAAAAAAAAATATTGCACTCCTCTTTTCATTTTTAGGGGGTATATTGGAAGGTAACCACTGATTAACTCTTGGCTGCAGTTTTGTGAAGGGCTTAAGCAGGCAGGGCACTGAGAGGCTAACTAAATGGAGATGGAGAGACGTTTCAGCTGGCTTTGTGAGGCTGCTATGGGCTTGGAAGTGTGGGATTAACTTGGGAACGCTGAAGGTTTTGCATCTTTCTCATCACTTCCTAAAAGATCCAGATTTCTACTTCAGTGCTGCTCTCATCCTCAGCACACAGACCCTTCACAAACAGTCGTTCATTCCCTTCTTGCAAGTAAAATCCATTTATTTATTTATATTTTTTTCTCCTAAGGTGGAACGCTGCTCACAATCTCTGGGCTGGGCTTTAGCCAAAATCGGTCCCTGGTTTCCGTTTCAATCAATGAACAAACCTGTCTGGTTACCCACTTGGCAGATGAGACCATTTGGTGCCTGACCCCGCCAGCTGGTGATTTCTCTAATGAAGTTTCTCTAGATGTCCCTGTCAGAGTAACTATACTCAGTATGAATAGCTCGCTTCAAAATGTTCCTGTTGCAAAAAGCATCACCTTTAATTACCAAAGAGCTCTGACACCTCTGGTTACCGCAGTTGACCTGGAAGTTTTGAAGAGTAGCCTGTTCTTGACCATCCAGGGGGTAAACATCACTGGATCTGTGGCTAAGCTGGGAGACAGCGAGTGTGAGCTTGAGCTGCAACCTGGCAATGAGTCTGCAGTGTTTTATGAGTGCTCTTTACCACTGAGCAACCTGGAGCCTGGGATTTACCCTATCCAGGTTATCCAGAGACAGCTTGGATATTCTCATGTGACAGCAAGGCTGCAGACCATCACAGTAACTCCACGGATAACCTCCATATTCCCATCAGATGGGTCTATTTGTGGTGGGATGTTACTTACCATATCAGGGATTGCTTTAAGATCCAGAAGAGATCTGGGACAGGTCAGCCTGGATGGTAATTACTCCTGCGAGCTCCAGAGCTCTGACAACAATACCGTTAAGTGTGTGGTCCTTTCAAGGACACACCTTTTGCCTTACCAGCGGTGGGCTGAGGTGTCTTGGGCTCTTAACGTCACAGTGACTGTCAATGGAATCAGCAGTGTCTGCCTTGGGGATTGTACGCTCCGCCTTCGTGAGCAGTCAACTCCCCTTGTAGATGCGGTGACCTGGGAGACCAATGGGGTGTACACTGATGTGACCATCAAAGGGCAGAGGTTGGCGTGGCCAGGTGACAGCCCTGTGGTGCACGTGAATGACCAGGCTGTCTGCAAGGTCACTTTCTGGAATGAAACCAGCATCAGGTGCCGGATGGACTGCATTGCCCCGGGGGAGCATAACATCTCCATATCCAATAGAAGAAGTGGGCAAGCTTGCTTCAGAAGTACATCCAGTGTTCTCACTGTCACTCCTCAAGTCCACCAGTTTTACCCACAAAACTTCAGTACCAATGGTGGAGGCCTGCTCACTTTTGCAGGTGCAGCACTGAAAGGAATGAGCAGGACATCTGTTCTCATTGGTCAGCAACCATGCCTCATCCTCAGCGTCACCTGTACAGCCATCCAGTGCACGGTGCCCCCAGGCAATGCTGCTAGGGCACTGGGGCTGACAGTAGATGGCATCTCCTATGATATTGGAAAAATTAGTTACAGCGAGGAGTCTACGCCAACTTTCCTTTCATTTGCTGTGACTGGCCTCCTATTAACCATAAACGTATCACAGCCCGTGGAGATGGACGCCATCCATGTGTTTGTTGGAGACTCTACTTGTAGGGGTGTTACCATCACCCGTTCGGAGCTGCAGTGCTTTCCTCCTCTGCTCCCTGCTGGTGAATACCCTGTGATGGGCCTGGATGTCCCCAGGGGCTGGGCTTCCTCCAACCTGACCTTCATCTCTCAGCTGATGGTGACAGCTGTGCATTGCAACTGGGGTAAGTCACAAATGGTTGTTCCTCCAAGAGCTGCTGTGTGATGGATGGATGTGATGATGATGATGATGATGATGATGATGATGATGATGATTATTATTTTTTGCATGACAGTAAAAATTTTGAGTTCATAGAACTATTCCTGTTGATTGCTAGCCACTGGGCTATGTCTTACATCTCATTTTCTGTTCTTCTCCAAGGTGGTTTGAATGGAGGAGTAGTTCACCTGCATGGAACTGGATTTTCCCCAGGGCAGACTTTGGTCACCATCTGTGGCAGCCCCTGTGAAATGTTGGGCAATGCAACGACAACGAGCCTTAGCTGCCTTGCACCACGCTTACAAGGTCAGCTAAGACACCAAATCTGGCTTTGTGTTAAAAATATCCCCTTATACAGTATCTTGGCCCAAAAGGGAGAGTGGTTGCAGTGTACGTTGTCCTGTGGGAAAAGAAAGTAGAGTCAGCTCTGGGGAGAAGAGAGGAACCAATATAAGCTTCTGTTTTTTTGAGTTTGTTCCAAAGTCTGTTGATGTTAGGGGTGTTTTTGCATCTATGGCCATGGGCTTTGGATCTACTTGTGGCCCGAACTGCCACACATGCTTCATGGCTGTGTGTGAGGTGTCAAGTGACAGCAGTTCTTTATGGCTCAGAACCAAAAGGGTTAAAACTTGATGATCCTTGAGGTCCCTTCCAACCCAAGCCACTCTATGATTCAGGCTACCTTAAATGTCTTTTCTGTGGCTTTTGGCTGTATGATGGGACAGCTTCAGTGGGATATGAGTTTGGTGGGACAAAGTGAATGTCAGGAAGCGTGAATGATGCACTATGGCCAGTTCATACCTTTGGAAAGATGGAGTTGAGGATTTGAATTCCTTGAGAGCAATACCCCTCAGGTAGAGCATCCTATTTAACAGGAGAGAAGCAGCACTGTAGGGAATGTTGCCAGTTCTGTCTCTCTCAAAGAGAAATAACTGCCTCAGTTTTGGAGAAAAACCTTCCAAACGGGCACATGCTTGAACAAGACGTATCTCCTCCCTCTTCTATTGGCGGCACATTACTAAGCTCCTAATGCTGGCAAGAGGCAGTACATAAGCTTTTTAAATCATATCATGATATATAAACTCTGATTTTTGAGTGGTGCTATCTGGAGCCTGGAGTTGGACTCAGTGATCCTTATGGGTCCTTTCCAACTCGGGATATTCTATAATTCTGTGCTTCTATATGTTCAATTCCCTAAATGCTATATACAGAGTGACTACCTTGGTGCTGCAGCATTGCAATACTGGTGGAACAGATCTTAGCAGCTCCATAGATTTGATGCTGGGTGGAAAATCTGGAGATCTACAGAAATCCTTGTGATTCTGTGGCTGTCCAAATGACCTGAGATCTCATCTGGGGGCCTGGAAGAAAAGTGGCTTTGAAGGTTTCCATGAGGTTAAATTGCCAAGGTTCTCCTCAAAGGTGTGAAAACTCCATCCTTGGGAACAGTCAGAAGTTGACTTGATCAGCTGCTGAGAAAGTAACCCAACGTGAAATTTAGCATTGCTGTGGGCAAGGCTTAGGGTGAAAGGTGTCCTAAAGTCCCTTTTAGAGAGTCACTGAATCCTTAAGGTTGGAAAAGACCGCTAAGATAATCTAGTTCAACTGTCAACGCATCACCACCATGTCACCCTCAGTTACTATGAAATCCAGAAATTTCTCTTGTCTTTCAGAAATCGTGTACTTTGCTGATCCATGAGGAATACCATTATTTAAAAAAAAAAATAAAAAAGGATGATAAGATGTGGAGAATCCCAAACCAAAGCTCAGGCAATCGACAGGGATCTCCGTATAGTTGATAAGCTGGAGTGCAAATCAGCCTCTAAAGCAAGGCATTTTAGTCACTGCAGGAAGAACAGCAGAACCAAAGTATAATCAAATTGATCCTAACTGTAACAACATTAATACCTGTGTTCAAAATTCACTGGGTGATGAGGTGGCAGAGGGGGGAGCCTGGGGAAATCCATCCTACAGCAGCTCTGCAGTTCTTTTTCCCGACACGAGATGTCACCAATTGAATGCTGATTGCTGCCCACTTGCTGGCTGAGGTTTTTGAATGAGAGGATGCAGAGGGGGTGATACCTCCCCAAACAAAGGGACACATGTTTAGGCCCACTTAGAAGTCCCCCCCCTCTGTTACCTGCGGTGGTTTTTGCACTTTACTCATCTCAGCAGTTGAGTTTCCAAATTATTTTCTGTAATGTATGTCGGTGCATTTACAGGATTTTTTCTCCCAGTTAAAAAAAGCCCTTTGTGAGTTTACTAGGCTATTTGCAGTCACTGAGAGGTGCATGTAGCCTGTGTGCATGTGGCTGCAAACTTACATATAACATTAGTGTTGCTTTCCAGGCTACCTTCCCCCTAATATTTTGTGTCTTACATTCCCCACAGTTTAGGGTATTAAGTGCAGTCTCATCTCATTCTTTACCTGCTGCCATTTGCATGGGGGAGTTTGCCACTGGCAGCTCTCACATCCTTTCTTTTGTAGCTTCCTCCATCTGAAAGAGGTGGCAAAGGGATTCTAGGGATGTGAGCCATGAAGAAAAGCAGAGGGAGTGGTCCTGGGCTTATAAGGACCCCTTCGGTGCAGGGGATGCAGCCAGGTGTGAAGCTCAGTTGCCATTTCCCAACTCTTCACTTGGCCTCGGGGATGCTAAATGAGAACTCAAGCTGTGTTTCTCCTGTTGGAACACATCGTGGAGTGGAAATGCCTCCCCTGCATAGCCTGGGGATGTCAGGGGAGCTCTTTTTCCCTCTTAGTGATGGGCTGTATTGTGTTCAACCTGTTCATGATGAGATGTGTTCATGTGGGAGTCCTTAGCTGGTCCATCTGGCTTTCTTATATGGTCAAATCCTTAGAAGCTTACCTCTGCAGATGGGCATTGGGACTTTTTTCCCTGTTAAACAGATTTTTTTCTAAGGTGTGAGGAACCACTGGTCATCCATGGGTCTATCCCATGGGGTCTTCCCTTAAGAAGAGGGCTTGCAGAGAGTTTTTGTGCTGACCATTAATATAACCTGAGCACAGGAAGTACTTCAGTGTGCTTCATTCAGAGCACAAGAAGTTAGAATGCAACCCCAGGCTTTTTTTATGTAGGATCTTTGTGAGCAAATCTCTGGCCTGCCATTAGTCATGTCACATAGGTAGAAGTGGATGCTTAGAGAAGATGGTTTAGATTAAAAACCAGGAATGAATGAAATGAGGCTGGTTTAAAAGGAAGAAAGACGTGACTTATTGGAGCTCCTTGTTTGGAGCAGAAGGAATGAGGGGAAGGAGCTTTGGATGCAGCAATGAAGTGTACCAAAGGGATCCATTGAGTAGGACCACAGGGAATATAATGAGGGAAATGGGGGAGATTTGCACATATCGGTGCAGAGGACCTGAAGAGGAAGTGCTGGAGCAATTGAAATGTGAGTAGAGGCAAGAGTCTCTCACGTTCATTGAAGGTATCAAACCAAAGCATCCAAATGGTCCCTTCTGCCCTTCAAATCTGGAAATGAAATTAAGAAAGGGGGGTGGGGGGGAGTGGGGAAAGCATATTGATTACATGGCAGGAGTGTTCTGACAGTGAGATCTATCAGGCAGTGGAATAGATGCTTGCCAAGTCACCTCTTGGGACTTCTGAAACCTGGCTGTGCAAAATGAATGTCTCGTAGGGAGCAATTCTTCATAGGGAGAGAGGCTGGACTTTATGACCTTAGAAGGTCTCTCTTTTTCCTCTCCCTTTCCTTTTGCCTTTATTTTCAATTTTTATTTCTTTCATTGGTAACCTATTTTTTTCTCTTTGCTGAGTGGAACTTAGCGTTGCGCTCTGCTGCCAGCGATGTGAGCGGTGCATAGAGGTGTGGTTTGGCACCGGGACTCTTTGGGCAGTCGTTCAATCAATCTGCAGCTGCCCTTGGATCTCCTGTAGGGTTTAGCCTCATCACATGTCCGACAGTTGTTATTAAACAGTGACCCAGAACAAACCCCTGGTGCTGAACAGACCAGGATCCTGGCTTAAGCCAGAGCATCCTCCAAAGAGAGGGCTGGGGGCAGCCGGTCCCTAACCCGTCACTGACATGCAGAGTTTTGGCTGCCATCTTGTCTGACCTCGGAAGAGATGCTGTGATGGGATGACTGCGTTAATCTTGGTGATGGGACTGTGTAACATGTGATCAGGGGGTTCTATGTTTACGGGACAGATAAAGCATAACGAAGCTTTATTCTGGGATTCAAACACTTATCCATTAAGCAGGGAGAGGCATCCCAGAATAAGTAAACTATGCACTTCCAGGATAGGCAAAGAGTGTTACCATCTTGAATTGGTATTTATTTATTACTCTTGTTGCAGGAGAGAACAGCAGCTTTCTGCTACCAAGAGTTATTTGCATTTAGTGGTCAGAGGAAGACTTCTTCCTAATAGGGAAGGGTAATATGGAAATATCAGAACCTCGTAAATCCTCAAGGAAGGGATGAGAAATGGACCCAAGTTGTGGTACCACCATCCAACGGACTGAAGCAGTAGTGTATGGAAATGAAGTCCCTTTCTAGGTTGTTGTAGGTGTGTTTATGGAGTGTATGCCCTTTATTATTGCCGTTGTTGGTTAGACATCAAATCTAGTTGTATCATCTCCATGACCACATCTGATTGTGTCACAGCCTTTCCTACCACTTGTAAGGCAGAACGAGCCTTACCCTCTTACAGAATGGGAAGGAATTCCTTTAATGAATTTGTTTTACGGCAGATAAAAATGTTGCAAAGGCAAGTTAATTGCAGCATTTAGTCCTTCTGGTAGTCTGATAGTCATTTGCCAAAACGCAGGTGCAGGTAGCACTGTTTGAAATACACCTGGGAATGGCAACCAGGCCTTCAAGAAGGCATGAGGCTTCTTTGGGTACTGTAAGACTGCTCAGGTGTCACTAGGCATAGTTTTTGGACAATAAAAGTAGCAATATAGGCATGATGTCATCACTCCTTTAGGATTCTCTGCCTGTTAGCTCTGTCTCTTGTTCCTGAGATCTTTGAGGAAGGGGTCATTTTTGGTTGCAAGAACTATCAGAGCAAATTTTGTGAAGATGCAGGCAATATTTTCTTATTGTTCCAGATAATGGCTCGTATTTTTAAAGTATTGTTTTGGTTTTTTTTTTTTCTTCCAGATTTGGCAATAGGAAAACTTAATTTCTGTTCACATCTTTTTCCTTAAATCCATTGCAAAGCAAAGCAGCTGCTCCCATCACACCTCTTAGCATACCCATGGTGCTAAACTGGTCCCCTCATTCACCCAAGTGCCCCAGAAGCTCTCCAGGCTGTACAAGAGTCACTAAATCTGTGTCTGGGTTTCAGATCTTTCAATCCCAAGGATGTAGATCCTTGTCATACAAGGGGAGTCACATTCAGGCACATGCATGAAACAGGGAGCTGCTGGGAACCAATTCACCCCAGAAAGATGTACCAAACCGGAGGTTGGGATGCACAATGAGAAGCAGTGAGACGTGTAGCCAACATCTGCTCAGCATCAGTGACCTGTGGGCTGCCCTGGCTGATTGTCCCTGACCTCGTGGCGCAATGGTAGCGCGTCTGACTCCAGATCAGAAGGCTGTGTGTTCAAATCACACCGGGGTCAGCGTGTCCCCATCTCTGCGGTGGTGCGATGGGATGGTTGGCCCAAGGGCGGCTCTTTTGCTCTCCTGCTGCAGATCCCTCAGTTTCACCCGAGGGCAGCAAAAGGGTTTTGCCTTGCTGGGCCTGTTTTGGGAAGTATCTGGATAGAAGGTGGTGAGGCACTGGCACAGGTTGCCCAAGGAGGCTGTGGATGCCCCATCCCTGCAGGCATTCGAGGCCAGGCTGGATGTGGCTCTGGGCAGCCTGGGCTGCTGGTTGGCTACCTGCACACAGCAGGGGTTGGGACTGGATGAGCACTGTGGGCCTTTGCAACCCAGGCCACTGTATGATCCCCTCATCCCATTTTTGGAAGGGAGGCAGTGGATGTCCCAGCCTGGTGCCATGTCTGGGCACTGCTTTGCCTGTCCCTGGAACCCTTCAACAAGGAGAAGTGTAGCTGGTTCCAGGTGGGGGTTTTAACAAAAAGTCCTTAGCAGAATTGGGTTTGGGGGGTGGTTTAAGCTTTTTTCCAACTTAACCCATTCTGTGATTCATTCCCTTCCTGTCTTTGCAGCATCCTTGGCCTTTCTCTGCAGCCTGACCCACTCTTCTGCCAACTGCCAAGAGGACAGATCCACTATTATTGAATGTGATGTCCAAGTCATGGTGGGCTCCTACCACCAGCAAGGACCCAGGTCCTACCTGTACCTGTGTGGGGAAAGCCAAGCTCAGCAGCAGCAGGGGGACACCAGCCCTTCCCAGAGCCACATTGCTGGACTCGTTGCCAGGTTAGTTCTACCCAGAAGGTATTCACTGCCCCTGCCAAATGATGGACTGCAGAAGGAGGTCATTCCTAATTCTCAGGTTGACACCAGGATATGATTCCTAACTCTTAGGCTGCTGCCAGCAGAGCAGTTTAGCCTTGAGACCACTAGAGAGCTCTGCTGGGTCGTGGAATTCATTCCTTGTGTCTATCATTTCTATTCCCCCCCCTCCCCTCCTCTCCCATCTTTTTTAAAGGGTTTGAGAAACATCAGAAAATCCATCTCGTAAACAGCCTGCTTTGTTCCTTCTTAGGTTTTAATATTTATCTTCTGATCCAAAGCAACATCTGGTGGATGCCAATGGGGAAAAAGATTAGGCATTATGAAAAGCAGAAGCCTTTGTATTTTTTTTTCCCCTCCCCTTCCTCTCTCCAAGCAGTTTGATGAGTAAAAAGTTGCAGAGAAAATTCAGCAGGCTGTGCAACATTTACTCAGCAAGGGGTGGTTGGGTTTTGCAAATCCAAGGCCAAGTTGCCTGGAAGTGTGAATTGTTACCTTTACCTTTAATAGAGCTGTAGAGACTTATACCTGCAGAGCATGTACTTCCAGGAGCGAAAGGCTCGAAGTAAGGAATAAATAGGTGAACTGCACTCTGCAAAAGACGCTTAAGCCCTTAAATAGGGAATGAGAGTATTCTTGCAGTGCATTGTGTATGCTTGGTTTCAATGGGGAGTGCTCGTTGGTGCAGTCCAGCTACTTCAGTGGAGTTGCAGGGTTTTGATCTTCGTTCTTATCTGGTTCTTATGCCACCAGTAGTGTTAGGAGTCATCAAGGGATTTCTGGATGCCCTGTGTTGAGGTGAGAAGAATTGGTGATGCCTGAACAAGGACAGCAGTAATAACAGTTATAGCATCTGCCTGTTGGTCTGTCATTTTCACAGAATCACAGAATGGTTGGGTTGGAAGGGACCCCAGGAATCATGAATCTCCAACCCCCCTGCCACAGGCAGGGCCACCAACCTCCACATTTCATAGCAGCCCAGGCTGCCCAGGGCCCCATCCAACCTGGCCTTGAACACCTCCAGGGATGGACGGGGCACCCACAGCCTCTCTGGGCAGCTGTTCCAGCACCTCACTGCTCTCATAGCAAAGAACTTCCCCCTGACATCCAAACTAAATCTTCCCTCCCTCAACTTGAAACCATTTCCCCCATTTTCACCCCATCAGCTTTTGAGCTCTGATAAACTCAAGCTGGGTTTCATAAGGAATGGATGTCTTAAGAATTATGGAATTCTTGCCAGTTTAGAGAAAATCTTAGCTAGGCAGGAAGAAATTAGTTTCCTTTTGAGGGAGGGGAAGGTAGAATTCTACCCTAATCTGCACATTGCCAGCAAGCAATGTCTGTACAAGTGGATATGTACAGTGGATATGTACAGTCCAACTGGCATGTCCAAAGTCTCACTGTGCCTTGGTAGTGTCTGATAGCATCCTGGGAGATGGGGAAGATGGTTGTATTAGGGGGCACAAGAACAGAGAAACTTAAGGGATAGGAGGGAGCAACTTGAAATTAAGCTGATTGATTTTGCTTCAAAACAAGAAATTTCAGGGGCCTTGACTTGCCCTGCTGAGCTTTGCTTTCCTTTTGCTATTAGCAGGGTAACTCCAAGGCAGGTAATCATAGAATGGTTTGAGTTGGAAGGACCCTTTGAGGCCCACTGTCCCACTCCCTGCACTGAACAGGGACACCCACAGCTCCATCAGTGCTCACAGCCCATCCAGCCTGACCTGGGCTGTCTGCAGGGATGGGGCACCACCGCCTCTCTGTGCAACCTGTGCCAGTGCTTAATTACTCTCATCATAACAAACTTGTATCCAGTTTAAATCTCCCTTCTTTTAGTTTGAATCCATTTCTCCTTGCCTTATCACAGCTGCAGTGAGGGCACAGTGCTGGCTCATGTCCACCACCAGTACTGCCAGGCCCTTGCTGTCAGGGCTCTGCTCCTTCCTTACATCCCCCAGCCTGTACTGACAGCAGGTATTGCCATGACCCAGCTGCAGACCTTGCACTTGGATTTGTTGAACCTCATGAGGTTCACCTGTGCCCATTTCTCAGCCTGTCTAGGTTGCTCTGGACGGCATCCTGTCCCTTGGGAGTGTCAACTGCACCCCACAGCTTGGTGTCACCCACAGACTGCTGAGGGTGCACTCGACCCCATGCTGATGTCACTGATGAAGATGTTAGAGAGCACCAGTCCCAGTACTGACCCCTGAGGGCCACCACTCATCACTGATTTCCATCCAGAGATTGAACCACTGGCCACCACTCTCTGGATACAATCTCACGACCAGATCTTCATCCATCAAACAGTCCACCCATCAAATCCCTATCTTTCCAGTTTGGAGAGAAGGATGTTGTGGGGTACCATGTCCAAGGCCTTAGTGAAGTTGAGATAGATGACATCAGTGCCTCTTCCCGTGTCCACTGATGCAGTTATGCCATCATAGAAGGGCACCAGGTAGCTCAGACTTGAGAGTGATGATGCAGCCCACGATTGCTGCTTTCACTTATTTCTTTCAAAATTATGCTCAGCTCTTTACTGATTACACACCTGTATTGGGGGAATTATTATGATGGTTTTTCTTTTTGCTCATTTTGCTGGTTTGGATTTCTCCAGTTCTGATGCTTCATCCTGGTGTCAGTGGAGTGAAGGGGGTGGGAGGTCTGAACCTGAGTTTGCCATGTGATGGTGATGGAAAGTTAAACAGTTCATTTTATGGCTGCTTCATTGTTTTTCTTAACAATGTTATGGCCCTTTTTAATTGTCTGTGTCCCAGAAAGAGTTTAACATCTCTTCAGGTTCTAGATCAAATCAATCAACGTTTTACCTACTGCTTTTGCTTTCTTCGAAGTTAAACCTTTTAAAGTTGTCACTAAATTTCCCTCCTAATGTGCTCACACTCATACCTTGTGTAGAATTTCAAGTATGGGCTCAAAAGGAATTTTCCAGCACATTGATGTGTTTTTCTGCTGAGTCCATTTCTAAACTGGGTTTAGCTGATAGTGGGGGAGGACAGAGAAGGGCTAATTTCAGATGAGCTTCTTGATCTGAAAGTCTAGGGAAAAATAGAGGAAGGGAGTTGAAGTGAACCAAATGATCTATCTCAGAGCACTTGAAAATGTGTTTTCAAACTTGATTTCAGAAAACATTCCATTTCCAAATGCTAAGTGCCATTTGTGACAAAGGGTTTGAAAATGATCGAAGGAATTGTTTGGAGAATTCCCGAAATAATGCATGCTGGTTGCTCTAATTAATAATTGTAAGTGAAAATAACCATGAAAAAACAAATGATTGAGTTCTGCAGAAAGGTTCAGAGGTTCAGACATTCATCCCAGGATGGGAACTAAGGCATAGAAAACATTGCTGACTTAACTACACATTCAGTCTTTCCTGTTCTTTCTTACTAGTTTTAGGTGTTTTGAACAAACCTTCTTCTAGTGTAGTCTGTACTTTATGCCCACAGAGTGGCAAATGCATGTTCCTTAGGAAAGGAAAGGGGCAAATCTGACTGTTAACACCGCTGCTGTGTGAATGGCTCCTTTGATTCTCTGTCGTAACTTGCACCTTCTGGTAAAACCGTGCCATTCCTTAACATTGTCCTGCATCACAGATACAGGTGCACTTCTTCAAGGACAGGAGGGAGTTGGCTCTTTGCCTTCAAGGAGGCTGTGGGTGCCCCATCCCTGCAGGCATCCAAGGCCAGGCTGGATGTGGCTCTGGGCAGCCTGGGCTGCTGGTTGGTGACCTGCACACAGCAGGGGGTTGGAACTGGATGAGCAGTGTGGTCCTTTTCAACCCAGGCCATTCTGTGATTCTATGATTACCATTTGGAGTTCCTCTCCATTGACTTCAATTAGAGGCAAGTTGCCAACTGAGCTGTGCTGAGCCAAAAACATGCCCCTTCTCCCTTTAAAATAGTTGGTTATTTAAAGATGCAGCTTTTTCTTGTAGCATGAAAAAGAAGTACTCTGCAGTCTTGAAAGATAGCCCAGTCCATTGAATTATCACGCAGGACAAGAGCAGTTCTCAAAAATGTTGCTATCAAAAGCGAGTGTAGTTCCCTACGGCTGGCTTTTGATTATTGATACAGCAGAGGGAAAGGTTCATTTAAATATAGAAATAAAAATTCACTGTTAAAACGGTTCAGCTACTTGCAGGAAGCTTTTCTTTTCTTTTTTTTCTGTTGCTGCTGCTACTGCGGCTGCTTCCTTTAGCGCATTAACCTCCTCCTGCCCTAAAAAAAAGGGGCAACAGAACAAAGGCCCCTACCTGCAGTTAGAGCAGCTCCTTGTTTGCTCAGTGAGCTATCACACCCAGCCCAGCTTCAAAAATTTAGGATCATCCTGATCGCTGTGCTCTCAAGGAAGCTCTGGCTGTTGGGTTGGCTTGGGTAGAAGTTGGGCTCCTGACTTTGGTGCAACAACAGATCCTGTTAGCTCGGTCTTTCAGGATGCTGGAAACTCCTGAAAATCCTGGTTTTACCAACCTGGTCCTCTATTTTGTTGAGTAAAAGTCTTTATGTGGGGTGGTGAGGCACTGAACAGGTGAGCTGTGGATGTCCCATCCCTGCAGTGCCCAAGCGGAGGCTGGATGGGGCTGTGGGCAGCCTGGGCTGTGGGAGGTGTCCCTTTCCATGACCCATGGGTTGGCTTTAAGATCTCTTCCAACCCATTCTATGATTCTAAACCAGCATTGGAATCTTCTGCTCTCCTTCCTATGAGTTGCAAGGTGTGTGTTTGTGTATTTGATGGGTGAGAAGAAGGCACGATGGCAAAGGGAGGAGGGAGGAGTGATACTGAAGTGTTCCAAAGTCTGCAGAAGTAAATGGGGAAGCCTTCCCCTCACTTTGAGGGATCTTAGGTCCTGTAGCTCCTTGTAACAAAACACTACCAAAGTCAGCAGCTGTCAGCAGCAAGACCCAGAAAAAATATCTGTTCCCCACCACCCACTATTACTTTCCCCTCCTGTGCAAGGGGAAGCTTTGGAGCAAATGTCTGTTAGTGTAACTGGCACATATATCGAATCTGCTTAGTCTGGGCTGTTAAGTAAGTTTAATTAATTTACCAAGTTAATGTTCCAATGCTAGCAACAAAGCATCATTGCAATCAGCTGGGTAGCAGGAATTGGAACCCCTAAATGAGCTCATTTTTTCACAGTTGGAATTAGGGACCAGTTAGCCAGTTGTGTGGCTTTTCCAATTTCTCCACTTGCCCTAAGGGAGTCGCAAGTTATTCATTCCCTATTGCTAAGTGTGAGTAGGATGGGGAGGGGGGAAGTGAGCAAACCCTGCTCCACGTAGGAGTCCATCTTTGATCCCACCGCTGCTGATTCCCTAGCTGTTGTCTGCACTTGTCTTCCTTGGTCCTAGAATGGCATTTGCTGCTGTTTGCCATAGTTTGGAGAAGCAGAAAGGCATCACTGAGAGATATTTATGCATGTATTTTATCGTAAGCGCGTGCAGATAAAGGGGGGAAAAACAAATAAACAATAAAAGAATGGAAACAAAATTACAGAAATTTGCAAAGTTTGACAAATGGTGGCCAGGAGTTGCCACAAGCTAATGGCTTGCAATGATTAATAAGAGTAAAAATAATTGCATTTCATTAAGATTGATGACACCCCATTTAACCTCCCTTCTCGTTTCAGCCCTAAAGTGGAAAGAGATGAAGTTCTCATCTATAATAGCTCCTGTAACATTACCATGGAAACTGAGGCAGAGATGGAGTGTGAGGGAGCTAATCAGCCAATTACCGCCAAGATTACTGAGATATGGAAAAACTGGGGCCAGAACACTCAGGTATAATCAAATCTCTTTTACAGACTGATTCAAACAGCTTAAAATTAAATTTGTAATATTGTGTACATTTAAAGGAGGCAAAAAAAAAAAAAGAAAAAAAAAAGAGAAGAAACAATTTAGGCTGAGCAGCAGCAATATATAATATTAAAAGCTTTCCAACTTTGAATAGCAGTTGTAATGCTGTGCAGCTGTATTCATGGTTAACTATGGATAATCACGTTTTATGAGACATAAATGAGCTCTACCTTATTTTCTGGGCAGAGTGTACCTGTTCTAAAAAACAACAACAACAAAACTCTCCCTTTTGATGCATCAGTGCAAATTCTGTTCTAAAAGTGTTATTTTCTGTTACTTGATCAGAAATCTTGCTCACGAGACACGGAGTTCCAGCTTTCCTATAGGGACTTAGCGTTCAGCATTTGTGCAGCTCTGCTTCTATGTGGGTTTTACTCCTCTTTTGTATCCAGAAGTGAGACAGGATGGTCTCTCTTGCAAGGATAACAACCACAACGTGTTTATCACAAAAACCCATGACTGAGCTAACATCATGGTAAAGCTCAATCTCTTACAAACATGATTGCAAACCCAAACCTTTCACAGCTCTTGGGGGTGCTGCAGTGTTTTTGGAGGTGTTGAGCTGGAGTTACGGGTTGTGCTGCTTGTGATAAGGAATTCAGAGCAGCTGGGTATTCCGTGACTGCCCGGTGTCCCTCTGTCATCATCCTAAATGAGCAGCTCCTGAGATGTTGGTGGAGTTCTGCCAGTACGAGGGAGAAGAGTTTCACTCCTGGCTTGTGAGAACAAATGCTGATTTTCCTCTGGTAAATCAAATTATTATGCAGCCTTCCTAGTACAGGTGAGACCTGGGAAGCTGAAATGCATTTGCTCAGGATTTATGTTAAAGCTCTCGTGGTAATTTTTATCTCTATCCATAATGAGAATTCTGTTGCTGTATCTACCACCCTGCCCCAGAGCAGCAGCAGCGTTCTGTCCAAGTCATTTTGGTGTGTTTCCAGCATCAGATTCTGAAGCTTTTAATAAGCTGAGAATCTCTGAATATTTGCCCTGTAAATCTATTTTACATGTATATTGCTCTTGCAGCCAAGCATCCTAAAATACCGTTGCTGGACAGTGATAGAACAAGGGGGAATGGTTTGAAACTGAGACAGGGGAGGTTTAGGTTGGATCTGAGGAGGAAGTTTTTCAGCCAGAGGGTGGTGAGGCACTGGAACAGGTTGCCCAAGGAGGCTGTGGATGCCCCATCCCTGCAGGCATTCAAGGCCAGGCTGGATGTGGCTCTGGGCAGCCTGGACTGCTGGTCGGTGACCTGCACACAGCAGGGGGTTGGGACTGGATGAGCGTTGTGGGCCTTTGCAACCCAGGCCATTCTGTGATTCTGTGATTCCTTTATTCTGCTTTACAAAAAGAAGGAAAAAAATAATTTTTAAGTCTCCCCTTGGCCCAGGAACGACCACCATAGGCAGCCTTTTCCCTCCTAGCATTGCCAGCCTTCACAGTGCCCTGGCCTTCCCATGTTCTGCAGGATGACTCCTCTCCCATGTGCTCGTTGGCTAGCTCTGCTACTCACAACACACACAGCAATGGGGAAGGCCGAGCAAAAAGTGACTAGTTAGGAAATACAAGAGGTCAGCACAAGGATGTGCTTAGGCCAGTGTCAGGTCAAACAGCAACTGCTCCTTTCCTTTAGGTTGTCCTTACCTATTGTGCAAAAGATGCCTCTACTGCTGCAGAGCATTGGCCACAGCGTAGGGGAGCTGTCACCCACTGCTTTGTGTAGTCCCTTAGTCTCAGCAATGAGATGGTGACAGTCTGTCTTTTTGGCTCGGGTGGCAACCAGAATAGGAAGAAATTGTGAGGTTTGTCCCTGCTATGGTTTTTCCACCTGATGGGGGGTGAATTGGGGAGCTGAGCATCCTGAAGGATGTGCAGGGTGAAACCAGCAGTGCTTTCCAATCTGGAATTTGCTGCTGCTTAATGAACCCAGCAGGCATTTGGAATCATTTTATCCCTCTTCCCAAAACTGGCCTGGGTGAGCAGAGGTGGATGGGTGGGGAGTTCAGATAAATGGTTTCAATTTTGGTCCTTTTCTTGCTGACAGCATCCCGTTAAGATTTATGACCTGGTGCAGCATATGCATGCTTCACTGTAGAGATTTAAATCATGTCATATGAACTGGCCTTACCTTTCCAGTGGAAATAATGGTCCCCAGGTTCTGCACCAAGCAGTGAAATGCATTAATAGCACCACGTGCAGTAGGATAATGGTGCTATTAGCAGGCAGCACAACTCTGTGTACAGGTAACAGGAATGCATCTCTTTATAATAACATCTGGCACTTCGATCGCACTCTCATGGAAGGATCTCAAAGCACTCCAAAAGCACAGTTACTGTGCTCTCCGTTTTCTTCTTTCTTGCTTATTCCTTTGCCAGCTGCATGATGCCCAGGCAGGTGTGCCTTAAAACAGCGGAGTTATTGGGCAGGTTGGGAGCAGAGGTGGTGAGATGGTGTTGGAGCACCGTTTGCTCCAGGGTGGCAGAAGAGAAAAGAGGCATGACAGAAAGGCTTGATAGTCTTGTGTTATCAAGAGCATGGAATGAGCATTGGTCAGAAAAGAGAAGAAACTTGTTGCAGGGCAGAAAATGGGATAAAACCTCTGAATATTTGTTGTAGAGGCTGGAGTCTAAGGCATACGAGCTTTGGGGAAAGGGCGTTCTTTTCTTCAGTCCTTGTAGGACATTTAGTAGGACCTGTCTGTAGTTATCAATAGTATGATCAGTTGGGATTTGGAAGATAGGGTAGAAATAAGAGAAACACAAGCTGCCATGAGATTATGCTTTTAGCAGCCCTGTTAGTGGCAGCTCACAGGCAGGACCTGGTGTGATTGAAGAGAAATCCATGCATTAGGATCCTACTTCAGGGCAAGTGGCAGAGGCAGGTCCATCAGCTTGACCTTCTTTGGCCAGCCAGAACCTTGCACTGGAAATGATCCATTTGTCCCTTCCTTCATTCTGCAGAGCAGTATCCAAGCAGTGAGTGAATAAGTTCATGAATTCACTCCAGATCTGTGTGTCAGAATTACTAAAAATTGCATGAGATAGCTAACATAACCCATTCAGGAGTTAGCCATGCCAGGTGGATTTTGAATGAAAACATGTTGTGAGTGCCTCCACATATAAGTATATTATGAGCATTTCCATGGTGTTGCCTCACCTTCTGTTTGAACTGCAAGTTCTTGTGGACACAAACAGAACAATTCTTATGATTCATCAAACATAACAAGCTCTTTCTCAGAAGGTTATTGAAGTGGTTGTTCATCAGACTTCTTATTGTCTTGGATATGAAGAAGCTCCAAACACTAGAGAATCATCATAGAACCATTCAGGTTGGAAAAGACCTCCAAGATCTCCAGGTCCAAACCCAGCCCACCCCACCATGCCCACTGCCCACATCCCTCAGTGCCACATCCCCACAGTTCTGGAACACCTCCATGGATGGTGACCCCACCACCTCCCTGGCAACTGTGCCACTGCATCACCACTCTTTCCTATGAGGAGAAAATTTTCTATATAAATAGATATGAAGATGTATTTAATCGAAAAGTTCTTAACTCTAGGAAGCCTAACTTTTGGATGACCTACATGAGATAGCAAAGCCTAATTCTGCAGAGAAAGAGCTCTTCCACCTCTTGTTGCATACCTGTGCTTGAAAATTGGGCTGTAGCTGTCATCCAAAGTTAGAAGGCTGTGTCTACCCTGTTCACCTTGTTCATGCTGCTGCCTTGAATCAGTCCCTCAGATTTGCTGTTCTGGTTAAACCTCTTGGAAGAATTTTGGGTAAGATCCTCAGTTGAGGAAAAGAGCTGTACTTCTGGAGATGCGAGGCAATGCCCATCCTTTCAACTCTGTTCTGTTTGCCATGGGTGCAGAATGAGCTGGGCTTGTGTTTGAATTTAGAGGACCCCACAGATTGCTGGAGTTTTCAAGCTGCTGGCTGGAGACCTGTTGCTTAGCAGGCTTCATTGGGCTGAAGTTCACCAACTTGGCATATTCCTTGGATTTGCTCCATGCCCAAATATCTCCTCCAAAATAGCTTTAATGGATTTCTTTAGAGACTAACTCAGACCCTTTTCCTCCATTTATATTTGAAATACTTGCCGTAGTACTTAAGTAGGTCACAGAAAGTAAGCAGCAGGCCTCTGCCCCACTGCTGTATTCAGCATCATTAGTGTTTGTAACTTGCTCCATTATTATGCCAGGAAGAGTTGCAGAATTATTTTTATATCTGTATATAATGCAATTTAGACTACTGAAAAGTGTATGTGTGTATGGGGGGGGGGGGGGGGGGGGGGGGTTGAAGAAAAGGAAAAAAATTCCAACACTGGCTGTATATCCCACAGGACTTAATTAGTTCACAGCTTCGTGATACACTGGATAATGGGAGGATATGAATTAAATAATGCAAGGGAGAAGTTCTAATGCTCACTCAATACCTGTCCACTGCCACCTTGGCTGCATAATGAGATGTCAACCACCGTGACACTGATGAGACATGCAAAACACTGATACAGTGTGTAAAAGATGCTCATGGGAAGGTTTGGCCAGGCTTAGATGTCTCCAAATCCATTATGCTTAGTGAGCCTTCAGATTATTATTCCAGACCATTGGACCAGACCTAATCGCCGTGTAAGCATGCTGTTTGAGCAAAGTTGCCCTGTGCTGATTCCTCCTTTCCTCTTCTGGCCCAGGTGGGTGATATAATGTTCATTGGAGGGCAGATGCCACATGCATTAAGTCAGTCATAGGGAAGCTAAACAGCTATGCTAGCGCATCCTCTGCAACCCAGCCCTCAAGGAGACTCCATTAAGAAATGCAGGGCTGATGGAAAAATAACTTGCTAGATGCAGATGCCTTCTTGGACTTTGTCTCTGCCTGGGTCTGCTGCACTGCCCTTTGGTTTTTAACATGGCATTAAGGAGAGGTTTTGAGATGTAAGAATAGCATTTACTTCTTTGCTCAATGATTGAAACTGGGATAACTGCTCTGTTTGCTTCTCAGAGAGAAAAAACAGAACCAACAAAAAAGCAAAGTCTTCATCTGAGAACTGCATGGTCACTTAAGGGACTCTTGCTTTTCAGATTCCACTTAACACAATTAGGTCTAGCCTTCCAAATCTCTTGTACTCCTATTTATCTTAGAATCACACTTTTTCTTAGAATTATGACCTGGGTTGGAAAGGACCTCAAAGATCATTTAGTTTCAACCCCCCTGCCATGGGCAGGGTCATCAACCACCAGACCAGGCTGCCCAGAGCCTTCTTTTTTGTTCTTATTTTCCTCATTTAGCATCTCTCTGGTCACCATATTATTTGCAGGTGAGGAAGGAGAAGAGACAGTTTTGCATGTTGAAGTTATCTGGTACTTTACGTAGGTGGGGATTCCAAGACAACATCTTGGGAAGTATATAAGGTTCTCTGTAAGCGCAGAGCATGCCAGACATAAAGGGCTGCTACTTTATTTTTCTCAGCAATGCTATGCCAGATCCCCTGACCACACTGTGTGTCTGTGAGGGTTGCAGGTGATGGACCAGCAGGGGTCTTGTGCTCTGTGTAGTAGATGTGTGATATTCTTTCACTATCACTTTAGTGCTGTCCTTGGACTGCTTTGTGTTCTGATGGGTGCACTCTGAGGATGAGAAGATTGTAGTTGGTTGCCTCTGCTTGTAGATGTATGATTTAAATATGTAGAATCTCAGAATCACAGAAAATCTGAGTTAGAAGGGACACAAAAGGATTATCAAGTCCAACTCCTGGCTCCACACAGCACCTCCCAGTACATGTATACATACGTATATACAAAATAGATCTAGTAGCTTCAGTAGAAAACATTACCTAAGGCTGGAGATGTGACTGTTGTCTTTCAAGCTTCTTCATCCTTTAACTCCAGAAATTGGTGCATCCCTAACACATTCTCATTTTTATACTCTCTTCTCTGTCCTTCGGTCATCCATCTTCATCTGTCCTGTTTTCTTGGAGCACTGAACATTATCAGAAAGGAGAAAGATCCTCTTTTTGCTTTTTTTCCAGTGTTTCCCTTTGAGGAAAACCACTGCACCAAATTGAGAGTGGTTAAACAGGATATGAGTGAAATATGCCGCCTGCGAGGATGGATGCATTCTGGTCTGGGGAATGGATGGGAAGTCAAGAGTAGGATCAGATGAAAATCTTCTGAAATGTGATGTATATATTCTTTTATAAATCTTCACTTTTAGCAACCCAGCAAGCTCAGCCTTACGATCTCTATTTCTTAACCTCCTGCCTTGGACATGGTTATTTTCAGAGGTGGGGGTAGGAACACACCAAACCAAGTTGGATTTGCAGGCCTGACAGAAAGGAAGTGGAGGAGTCTGTAACAAATTAACACAAACGAAAGCACAAAGCCAGTCTTGGGGTGCAGATGCTATCAGAGCAGCGAGAGGGACCATCTGCAAGGTTGTTAAGATGTAGAGAACCAAGATGGCCTCCACAGTAACCACAGGCAATGTGAAGAGATAAATGGTTGACCCGAGCCTGTGTCAGGCTAGGATTGATGCCACTATCAGCCCTACTGCCTTTGCAATGATTTTTTTAAAAATCTCTGATAGAGTGTGTTATCTAGTTACTGGCACGAGGGCAATGGCCTGGAGGCAGCGAGGAGGAGGAGGAGGGGGGGGGGGGGCGAAGGAGAGGAGGAGTGAAAGAGAAAGGGGGGAAAGAAAAGGTCATTCTAGGAGGACAATCTCAGTTGGACTAAATAAGAAAATGAGGGCCTTGCCCTGAAAGGGGAGGTAAATAAATAATAAAAAAATCTGCTGCTAGGTGTGCAGGAAAAGGATAAACGAAATTGCTTCTCCTTCTTTCATTTTTTGTTTTCTGTCTTCTTTTTCTTCTTCTTCTTTTTTTTTTTTTTCTTTTTTTCTTTTTCCTTTTAATAGGATCAGCCTTGGGCTGCAATGGGAAATTTAGGAGATCTGCTTCTGGTGTTGTTTTTTTTTTCTTCTTTCTCTTTTGCTTTAACTTTTTCCTTTCTGATTTGAGGTTTAACTCTTTCCTTTCCTCTTCTCAACTAAAAAAAAAAACAAAAAAAAAACCCAGCTGAATTGTATTTTTTTTCTTCTATCCCCCACACCTTTATTTTACTTTTATTCCATTTCCTACCATCATCCCACCATCTTTCTAGTGTTAGAGATTATTTTCAAAGTTGGTCCTGGGAACCCTCCTCACCCTGTTGCATAGGAGCCCTGTTGGCTATTGCTTGTCTCCACAAGGATGCCACCTTCCCATAACCCACAGCACACTGACACCTTTCCACTGCTATTTATACAGACCCACATGAAATCAGAATCGAGTGGAAGAACCGTTTTTCTTCTTTCCCTACATGTATTCCATCCCAAAAAGAAAAACAGGTTGAGAGTAGAAAGTGTCATTTCAGATGCACAACTCTACAGGGCAGAAAACAAAGATTTCCCTACCCTCACATGGAAAATGCTTGAGTTAAGGTCAGGAGAGTGCAAGGAAGCCTTCCCAAGGGACTACAAGCAAATTTTCTCTCTTTTTTCTCACAGACTCTTACATAAAGCCTTGTTGCCACTTTCCCGTTTAATTATGAAAGACTTTAATTGGCTCCTCTGGCATTTTGGTAGATTTGGAGGGGGACACTGGTATGTAGTGGAAGCACAGCTCTGGTTCTCCATCTGTAGAACTTGCTCTTGACTTGGGGGAAAGGTGCTGAGGGTGGTTAGTGGCTGGTTCCATGTTAACATGCAGGTTTTGGGCTATGGATAGATTTGGAGGGAGGCTTTTCCATCTCACCCTTGTGAATTTGAATGGAAAAGGTTGTGCTACCTAGCCTAGTCTTGTTCTTCTCCTGTGCTGGAGTTTGGCTTAATGTATGAGTGGGTCTTGCTTTCCTTAGATGTGATGTGGGTTGAAGATGTCTCCAAACAGCTCTTGAATTGCTGGTGTAGTCCTCTGTGTCACTGTCTGAATTTGTGTCCTGTTTCTGATCCTTAGCTGAGCATCCAGTTGGATCCAGAGCATCCAGCATCTACTGGATGTTGCATGTTGGACTCTTGTGTGAAGCTTGGTTCTACAGCTTACTCTTCTACCCTTGATGTTTCTGGGGTCTAGTTTGGGATCCAGCAAAAGGCTCAGCACTGTCTGCTCCATTTTGAAAGCTGTGAGATTTTAGTTGTGTGGCTGTGGCCAGCGTGGGGGCATTGGAAAGGTCCTGGCCATGTTTGCAACATGGATGGAGATGTCTTTGTGCTGTTTAAAAATGAAGATTTGAGACTGAATTTGACCAGCTTCAGGTCTGAAGCACTGAAATGTCAAATCTAGGTAGAGTTGAATAGTAATCAGCACTAATTTTATTTTATTTGGTGCTCTGTTTTAGGCAACTAAAGGTGCTGCAGTGTGGCTTTGTGAACGCCCAGTCCTGAATACATTTTAAACCTGCCTCTTGGTTCCCCTGCTCTCTCTTCCAAGTTAAGACTGATTGGATATAATCTTGTTGATTCTGAGCCTATACATGACTCTTGGCACGCATGAGGTGCTGCGGTGGTTCCATCTTCTCTAAGCCACTCCTGTTTATTTATAGCTTATTTCCAGACATGTATGCAGAACAAAAACATGGGCGAGTTATCTGGGAATAAAATCATTTGGATAAGCACTAGAAGGACATAGGGCAGTAACTCAGGTGTTGATTATCCCTAGCCCATGGTTTCTGGAGGACCAGGAGCCCTTTCATATTTTGTCTTGATGATACTTTCTGCTAGATCGTAGTCTAGACATGTAATGCCCGTGTCATTTATGACATTACATGTGAGGAAGATGCTGGGTTACAAACATTGCTCCTACAGGAATGTAGCTCTGAAGAGCTGAGCTTGGTGCCCTGTTGTGGTTTGACCTGTAAGATCAGACTTCCAAGGAAGATAGGAAGAAATCTTTGGAGTTTAATTTGGTGGGTGACACAACTGGGTTTTGCTTCATTTAGAAAATGAAAGGGCTATCTCCTGAGGATAACAAGGACCTGAAAACTTCATCTTGTAGCAGGCTACAAGGAGTGACGGAAACATAATCATCTGGTATTGTAATTTCTTCTGTGTACAGACTTGGGCATAAGCAGTAAGGATGATTAGCACTTATATTTGTATTTTACACTTGCTTTTTTTTTTTTTTTTTTTTCTGTTTTGTTACTGCTGGTGCTACAACAAGGCTTTTCCCAGACTAAACAAGAAGAAAGAAGTGTATGACTGGAGGATGACTGAATTTCAGTTCAGAAACATTTGTTAACAAAAAATAAATTAAAAATGCTGTAGCAAGAGGGAAAGCCAGCATGCTCGAGCACTTTGCCACAATTAACCTGAGAGCTTTCATTCTGTCTTTAAAAGCAGGCTTAATTTTATGTGATTGCCAGTAAAACCAGGCTGTTTTCATGGCGAGTCTTCAGCAGCCGGGTGATGGACTGAGTTAACAGCCCTTTGGAGGTGCTGGGTGTTTTCCTTTGATTGGCAACTCCATAGGTGGAAACCCCTCGTTCCCAATCTGTCCTTGGGGATGGCTGCAAAGCAAAGGACTTTGTTAAGGGATGGTAAGGCTGCCTCATAAAAACGAGCAAGCGATTACCATCAGCTTGGGAAGGAGCAGAGGGTACTGGATGCTCTGGGGGTCTTGTGAAGTAAAGCAGAAGTCCCAGGGTAGGGAAGCATCAGGTGGAGTGGCTGCAATGGCATTAACAAAATATTCCCAGTTAAATTCATGGGCGATGCAGGACTGGGAGCTGTTAGCTCATATGCAGTTAAATTTCAAGTGTCAGAGCTCATTAGAGGTGATTTTAGCCAAAGACAGTTTGTGAGGTGCTCAGTAAATTCAACTTTCTTGAATAAACTTGAGGCAAGAGGATGCCACTTGACTTATTGATTTTTTTCCTGCTTTCACACAACTTCTTTGGGTCTGGGATTCTGATCGAAGGTTGAACTCAGTTTTTACATCACTTAGGGACTGTGGTTCTCTTTTACACACACTCTTCGTCTTCCACTCTCAATCTAAGTCTCGTTTATTTGCATTTTTCCTCCTGCCTTAACTTGTATCTGGTGAGTGGAAAATGCAGATTTTGCTTTTGGTGTTGAAGACAGCAGGCCCGTATGGGCATGGACGTCGCAAATGGCTTTAGATGTTCAGGCTAACCTATGAAGAACTGGATAAAGAAGTGCAAACCAACTGGCAGGAAGCAATTGCAGAATTATAGAATATCCTGTGTTGGAAGGCAACATTGAGGATCAGGAAGCCCAGCTCCAGGCTGAACTTCACTATCCAAAGTCAGACCATGTGACTGGGAGTGGTGTGTCAGTGCTCCCTAAGCAATTCTTTATTAACTGTAGAGATGGCTCACTCAATGTGAATGTCTTTCCCTATTTTCCTGATCCTGCTACTTAGCTCCTTGATGTCTTGAATACCTCTCCCAATGAACCGATGCCAAAATTCAAAGTTGACGAAGGCTCAGACAATGAGGCAAAAATTGGGATTTACCATGCAGGAAGGACTGCACTCAGTGGTCATCAGCATGGCCGTGAGCTAGTGTTGAGGTTGGGTACTGGGCAAAATTTATTCTCAGAAAGAGTGGTGAAGACTGCTTAGGGAGGTGGTGTGGTTACTGTCTCCGGTAGTGCTAAAGAACCATGAGGATGTGGCACTGAGGGAGGTGGTCAGTGGACATGGTTGGGGTGGGCTGGGATTGGACTTGATGATCTCAGAGGTCTTTTCCAACCTCAGTGATTCTATAGTTCTCAGCTCTGGGAGATGCAGACATCATAGGGTGACAATTTTGTTGGCAGTTCTGATAAATTTCTCCAGGTGGTGATAGCTGGCAGCAAATAAGGCTTTTGGGGTTTGGACAGGGTGCTTTACTTTCACTTCATGTAGATACATACTCTTTCAGGTACACATCTTAGTACAGTGCCCGTCTCTACCTGAAATCAAATCTGTCCTTGGAAGAAAATGCTACCTGGGCACCCATCTGCATCTTTAAACACTCTAATGCAATGGGGTATGGATGTGCCACCAAGGTTCCTTGGGAAAGAGACCCTAAATTTGATATCCTGCCAGATGATGTAGAGGCAGACAAATGTTGTGTGTGGGTGGGCAGACAGTAAAAGCCATGACACATTGCATGGGATCTGTTCCCAACAATGATAAGCTGTTCCAGCCCCAAAAGACACAAGGATGGCTTCATAGCTCAGACAGCAGCAGTTTGTGCTTTGAACTCAAAAGGCTCTCAGTTCAGAGTGCAATGTGTTAGTCGAGGAGCACTCTTGCACGCCACTCTCTCATCCTGTTATCCGATTAAAATGAATTTCGGGCTGATATCTGTTGAAATAACAAGAGTGGCTTCTGTCCCGCAATATGTGATGCTGCTCTTTGGCGGAGGCGTGGTTGTTCATGGCACAGCAATACAGTGCAAAGTGCTCTCAGTGAATGTCAGCTGGTTCAGGCTGCTGGTATGGTGCTGTCTGCACCCCTGCTGAAATTGTCCGTCGTATGCTGCTGGCAGCTCAAACTGTTGAGGAAAAAAATGGAGGCATTATTACACGGAGAATCCATTCTAATTTTAACTCTATTAGATTAATGTATTGAAAAGTGCATTTCTGCTCTAGATATTTCCTTGTTTGGAAGTTGTCTTGCATCAGGAATGTTTGTTCAGCTCCTTGCAGATTAAGATCTTGGGCTTTATCTGGATTCACTGCAGTTAAATAGACACCTTTTTCTGCAAGGAAATAGGTGGGATGTACCTAGTATTTTAAATGCCACTGAACACCCAGCATCCCATTAGGCAGTGGAAAATTCAGCATGAAGTGGCAGTCCAAAGGTAACCTTTACTGAGGAGTGACATCTCCACAGCCATCGTAACCCAGAGTTCCCCTATTGCTTGTGTGACCTTTTCTGTAAGAGTCCCATCTTCACCTTTTTACCTTTCTGGCAGATAAGTGTTTTCGATGATGACAATAAAGATATGGCAAAGCACTTTTATTCTTGGTTGCCCCATCTGGGCTGCGCGTTTGATCCGAACGGCCAGCGTCCCAGTCAGATTGCACTATCAGATGGAGCTGGCTCTATTTCCTGCATTATTCTTCCTGGCTGTACCACATTATGCAATTATGTTTGCATTTAAACCTGAGCACTTACCTGTAATGATGCTGTAGTTCAGTTCATGATACATTACAGCACTAGATAATGCATACAGATAGGCTAGGAAAGCATGTTGTTGATGTGCTAAAACTAAACAGGACATTGCATTTGAAAGCGGACTCTGAAAGCTCGCAGATTAGGATGAGACACTTAAAAAGCTTGCATTACTGAAATAACAGCCATGCAGGGCAAAACCCTCTCCCTGGTGGGCAGGTACAGGATTGAGGGGACATTGCAAGGCTTCAGTCTGCATCTCAGGAGATAGAATCATAGAATGGCTTGGGTTGGAAGAGACCTTAAGGATCATCTAGTTCCAACCAAGGATATCGAATCACAGAATCACCAAGGTTGAAAAAGGCCTACAAGATCATCCAGTCCAACCATCCAAACATATGTTACATCTGCTCTTATCTTGTGTGCTCTTGCAGCTTGAAAAACAAATGGGATCCTGGGCTCCATCAGAAGAGGGGTGACCAGCAGGGACAGGGAGGTGATTGTCCCCCTCTACTCTGCTCTTATGAGGCCCCATCTGCAGTGCTGTGTCCAGAGCCCCCATTACAAGAAAAACAGAGCTGTTGGAGAGGGTCCAGAGGGGAGCCACAAAGATGATCAGGGGGCTGCAGCACCTCCACTACAAAGACAGGCTGAGAGAGCTGGGC
>JAPSGF010000024.1:8707420-8736224 GCA_035772895.1 Perdix hodgsoniae | reverse complement strand
GCCCAGCTCTCTCAGCCTGTCTTTGTAGTGGAGGTGCTGCAGCCCCCCTGATCATCTTTGTGGCTCCCCTCTGGACCCTCTCCAACATCCATAATGATTCTATGTTTCTGTAACCACCATTTATCCAAGGCCTTAACGAGAGATTGCACTGTACTCAAAGATCTTCTATATTCTTTCATCTTAGGGAAGGCAGTAGGGCTACAAGAAAAGGGTCACCAAGTAAAAGCTTCAGCTGTCTGGTTTTCCTCCCTTGGTCAGATGTCTTCCCTTGATTTCTATGGAGCTGCTTTCCCAGTAGCCCCTCTAAACCCTCTTCTGTGCTGTGGCAATTGTAAGTGCTTTGAGCAAAATCCCTTTTCACCTTTCAGGCAGGTTCATAGAATCATAGAACGGTTTGAGTTGGAAGGAACCCTTCAAGGCCATCCGTCCCACTGCCTGCACTGAACAGGGACACCCACAGCTCCATCAGTGCTCACAGCCCATCCAGCCTGACCTTGGCTGTCTGCAGGGATGGGGCACCACCGCCCCTCTGTGCAACCTGTGCCAGCACCTCACTGCCCTAGCGGTAAACAGCTTTTTCCTTTTATCCAATCTGAACTAGAGGCAATGGTTTCAAACTGCGCCAGGGGAGATTCAGGCTGGACATTAGGAAATATTACTTCTCAGAAAGGGTGGTCAGGCATTGGAATGCACTGCCCAAGGAGGTGGTGGAGTCACCGAACATGGATGTGTTCAAGAGACGTTTGGATGTTGTGTTGAGGGATAGGATTTAGCTTGGGAGTATTGGTGATGGTTGGACTGGATGATCTTTTAGGTCTTTTCCAACCTTGATGATTCTGTGATTCTGTGAATTTCGGTGCAATGTTGCAGGTATTTTCTGGTGGGGTTGAAGGTGTCGGCATTCAACGCTCCATTTGTTTTGCAGTGGCAACCTTGAGATGGCCAGCGCTGTAGGAAGAGAAAATGTTACTTCAGTCCATCATAGAATCATAGAATGGTTTGAGTTGGAAGGCCATCCGTCCCACTCCCTGCACTGAACAGGAGCACCCACAGCTCCATCAGTGCTCACAGCCCATCCAGCCTGACCTTGGCTGTCTGCATGGATGGGGCACCCACTCTGGGCAGTAGGTGCTGCACGTAGACCTGGGGAGGAAAGAAATCTAATTACAGATTTTGCTTGACTTTTTCCTAGGTTTTGATGCTATTAGCAAAAAGCATCAAATATTAGCCGATACATCTGCATACTTTCATGTCAGATAAGTAGTGCTTCACTAGTTCTTCAGCTTCAGTGCTGATAAAGACTAGGTATGAATTCACTGAAAGATGAAATAAGATCTTTCCTCTGTTTTTTCTGCCCTTAAACCTATTTTAAAATCCCTTGTCCGTGGCCAAGGTTAGAAAATATTTTCACTGTGGTGTTTTCTGTGCCATTTACTCAACCCATTTGGAATATGCATTGTGATAGTTTTTGCAGGCAGTTTCTAGTTCATATTTTCTTTTTTTAATCAGGCAGAGACATTACAATTAAAATACCGTAAAAGCGATTCTGGCAGTATTGCAATAAGCATGTTTTTTAATTAAAGAAAGAACATGGGATGTACAAATAGTACCAGCTAATGGGAAATTTCATCCAATGTATTTTTTAATTGAGATTTAAAAGGAAGAGTAGTCAGCCCTATTTCTCCCCGTGTGATATTTGTCTGTGTTGTTACAGTGAGGTGCACCAAATCTGCAAGAATTACAGTCTCAGAACCTTAACTGTTGTTTTGATGGGGGAAAAAAAAGAAATGCAAGACATTAGTGTTTTAGAATGTTAGTGCCATTTTAGTAGGAATTCAGTATTATTAGAATTCAAGTCGCAGAGCTGGACGTTCCCCAGAGAAAGGATTTTAAGGCCCATCTTTAGCAACTTGAGGGATTTTGGGGTTCTTTCTCAGCTGTAAAACCTGGTTTGTGTTTGGCCACGGGCTGCAGGTCTTCCCTTCCCATTCTGTTTAGAATAGGATTATAGACAGCATGCACACCAGACTCCCAGCGCTCATGCTTTTGATGAAATTGATTTTTTGCATCTTCAGTAGCTCTTGAGTCTCCTCCCAGGTGCTACAGGAGGAGCGGAGCGGAAAAAACTTGTTCTGAGAGTGCTGGTCTGGGCTGAAAGCTGTTTTCTGGCGTGGAAAGAGGGAATGTGTCCCTGTTGGAGAAGTAGATAGTGCTTCTAAGCATAAGATGGAAAGGTCCACTGCATCTGTCTACATCTGCCCTAGATGCTAAGCAGGCCCCAGTGACGGCTGCAGCATTGTCCCATCAGTAGTTCCATCCTTGCACACCAATATGTAGTACAGAAATACAGTCCATGCAGCTATGCGGCAGGGATCTGAGCCTTTGGACGTGGCTCTGGGCAGCCTGGTCTGGTGGTTGGCACATAGCAGGGGGTTGAAATTAGATGATCATTGTGGTCCTTTTCGACCCAGGCCATTCTAGGATGATTTTTAAAGCTCTTAAATGCAAATAAATATCTTCAAAGGCGTAAGTATTTATTATAAGTGCAGAAGTACTGACAAAGAGTAATGTGCAGCAGGGCATTGCACGATGATTTCAATTTTGATGTATCCCTTCCTCTTCTGATGGCTTAACAAACTACTCATTGCAATAGCTCTTCTGTGAGAACAGGCTTCCACTAAGAAAAATGAGTTCCAGCAGCAAATCAGTGATATGATTAAATGTAAGTGCCAGAAATCAGCTTGAGATAATTGTGGGTGGAGGGATATAGCAAGTGGAATCACACTGGTCTGATGGTCACACAGATAGACCATAATAATAATTCTACTCCCTACAACTGTTCTTTCCCAGATGTCCCCCTCTTTTGGTGGAGGTGGAGGAATCAACAGGTGTCCATCACCTGAAGACTTGAAATAAGAGCCTAAGGACTGATTTTTTTCATTGCACCTCTTCACACAGCGCTTAGCGTGACGCCTTCTCAAGGCTTACATGAGAGTTTAGAATCATAAATTCACCAAGGTTGGAATAGACCTCCAAAATCACTCAGGCCAACCATTCACCTACCACCAGTTCTTCCTCACTAAACCACGTCCCTTAGTGCCGCAGCAGGTTTTGATCTGCACTTGTATATCACGAGAGTGAAGGAACCTATATAGGGAGGTTTGGACTTGTGGTTCAGGCAGCCTTGGGATGGAGCCAGTAGGACAAACTTCATCACATCTTGCTTGACACTGGTCCAGCCTGCAGTAAACTTTCATGGCTCATCCAGATGCCATGTGAGCCTGCCAACAGGTCTGTGAAATAGTATCTTGTTCCCACTGAAGGCCCGTAAGCTCTGTATTTCTCTTCCCATACAGAGGAGGAACTTTGTTTTGTGTTGTTGTTGCTTTTTATTTATTTATTTATTTTCCTCTTGCAACAAGGGCCCACCAGACATAACATTTAAGGTCATAGAATCATAGTTCTTTACAGAGAGAGTGGTGAAGTGCTGGAACAGCTGCCCAGAGAGGCTGTGGATGCCCCGTCCATCCCTGGAGGTGTTCAAGGCCAGGTTGGATGGGGCCCTGGGAAGCCTGGGCTGCTATGAAATGTGGAGGTTGGTGGCCCTGCCTGTGGCAAAGGGGGTTGGAGCTTCATGATCCTTGAGGCCCCTTCTAACCCAAGCCATTCTATGATTCTGTGATTCTGTGGTGATGGGAGGGAGTAGTCCTCTTGAGGAGATAGCCTTTCAGCCAGCATATCCTCTTCTGCAGAGAGTAGGTTTTCTGCTAATTGAAGTGGTATGACACACTCTTGACACGCAGGACAGTTCTTCCATCGTTATTTCCCTAACACTTTCCATGACTGATTTAAAACAAATCTCTGGAGACTCTCCAGCACTTTCCTTGCAGTTTGCTTGCTTTAACGCTTCACTGCAAATGCTGTGATAGCACATGCTGAGGTGTTGCCTCAAAAGCTAATGGTTAAGAAGCCCAACCTCCATGTAAAGATGCCTTTTGGAATGGGGACTTTGCTTCCCACCGAGTCCAGTAAATCCCTGGAACGTTCTGAATCTCAGCCTGAAAAATAATGAGAAAATCAACACCTCTCTTGTGCGCTATGAAAATGTGAATGGAAGAAGAAAGTTTTTTTAATAACGTTTTTGAGAAGGGTTATAAACCCCTGTGTCTGAAGGCATGAATCATTCTCTGTGTCACAGAGGCAAGGAGAAACTTTCCACAGTCGTCCTCAAAATTCGTATCTCCATGGGTGCTTGTTCTTCTTTTCCAGAGCACACGGCACAACCTTGTTCCAGGGTAAATGCTCTGGTACCAGGATGGTGAGTTTGACCCGACTTGGTATTACATGAGCCAGCTGGGGCTGCGTGACCAACTAAGCGGTGGTACATTAACTTTCCACTTCCTACCCTTCTGTGTGTGCCTTCTACCATTTCCCAACGAGTTCAGAAGATAAAACTCTTCATACGACCATTGATATGCTGGTGGAGCACTTATTCACACGACAGATTACAATGCTCCCTTTATCATTATTATTATATTACCATTTTTTGTTATTTGGTCTAGCTATTTCTCCCTTCCTCCAAGGCTTCCTCCAGTCTTTTCCTTGTTTTTTTTCTTTTTTTTTCCTTTTGAGTAAAGACAGATAAAGAAAGATTTCTTTTCCAGGCGGAGAGGTGGAGGCTAATTGCTGGGTTAATTGAGAAGAATGGTGCTTCTGATGTTCTCACAAAGTATCAAATAACCCCAACAGATTCCGCCCCCACTCTCCCCTCACTCCACCTAAAGAGACCCATTGAATTTGCACATTACTGTACAGAAGTGATTATGGCTTTAATTGTATTTATTTTGCTTGGTGGGGAGGCCATCATAACAGTAGTTGATTGATTTTTCTAAAATCACCCTCAAGGTCATATGTAGGACTTTGCTTTCCCGTGCAGCCATAACAAACAATTTGAGGGTCACAGCCAAAGGCTCAGCTGAGCAATATTCTTTCTTTCTGATTTCAGAGAAGGGGTCAAGTGCAATAAAAGAAGGAAGCATAACTTTTATTTTCTTTTAAGAAAGGGGAAGACAATCTTGTAAAGCAGCAGCTGTATATTTATTTTGACCTGATGAAAAGCAAAGAAATATGGAGAGCTGAGTGTTGGAAGGGCCGTGTATAAATTTTTGACACAGGTATTTATAAGTTTGGCTGGAGTTTATTTTACATATTTTACACTTGGATTTGTTTAATGACTAAATGAATCCCTGGTAATGCTTTCTTTTCCTTTGTTTGATATTGCTTTTTTTTTTCTTTTTTTTTTAAATCTTCAGCAGTTGAATTTTTCTTTGTACCCTTTTTTTTCCTGTAAGTGTCTTTTGTTTTGTTCTGGGAGGAATTCAGAAACTCCGTGAATAGCTAAGATAGCTGCATGAAGTTGTGGCCATCACTTGCAGCTGATGCACTCAGCTCCTATGATTACATCGGGATCTGACTGCTGCTGCTAAGGGAAAGCCAAAGCATCCCATACAGCAAATCTCTTTTGGTGGTCACGATCTCTCGAATCTTTGCACCATTGCCAAGTGTGCTTAGGATTGTCATTGCACTTGGGGACAGAGAATCTCAGGAGCCAGGAAACAGCTGCCAGCTTGAAGTCCAGTTCTTTTTGTCCCAGTGCAACCAAATCTTCACCCAGAAAGGGAAAGCCAATAGGATGTGCCTCAGGTCAGACCTGCAGGCCAAGCACAGCAGAATTAGTGCCTGCAAGCATGATGCTTCTCAGAAGTGCTGGAACAACAGTGTGTGCTTCTAACCAGTGCAGGGCAGTCACAAAGCATCCAATTGCCAAGCTTACCAGACACCTGTAAATCCTCAAAGGAGATAGAAAATATTTGAAGGGGCTCACTGCTCAGGATAGCTGACACGTAGTGAGCCTAATGGAACCAGGGGACTTCATGAGGAAAGGAAACAGAAAGGATTTAGAGGACTGTTCATTCGTGAGGAGCTGTATAAGGATGGGCAACTCTTGACATGCCAAAGCCACGTTGTACACAAAAGTGCCCATCAGAACCTCTAGAGCCAGGGTAGGTAGGGAAAAAGGAAGGTGAATCCCAGGCCTTATGGGAAACATCTTTCTTCCCACAGCTGCCCTGAGATGTGCTGAAAAGGCTGCAAACGTAAAAGAACTCGGGAGTCTTACGAACGAAGATGCTCCCCCATCTCTCCCATCCAACAGAGAGAATCTAGAAAGGGTTGTGGGAGGAATTGAATATTTCTAAGCTGCCTTATGGACAGCTTGAAAATTTTAAATGGACAGTGTGTGCCTGAAGCTTGTGAAAACTTTTGAGAAGGTTATTTGAGGCAGAAGTATGATTTTGCAATCAGAAGACAGGACAACTCTGGCTACCAGCCTTCCCAGTTCAGTGGTGCAGCATAGCAACAATTAAAATATTCATTAAAAATCATACGAAGAGAAGTGGAAACAGAAACGACTATATTTCAGTGGGAATAGTGCATAGGAAGTCAATAAAGACCTTGGGGAAGATGTCTTTTTTATGTTAGGAATAAAATAAATCGCAGTGATTTATAGTTCCATTTCTCGATTGCAGTGATAAAATTATTAACACTGCTGCTATAAGGCAAATATATTTAATAAATATTTCTGTTCTCAGCGTGGGAAGGAACAGGATGGTAAATTATATCACAAGAGGAACATGGAACAGCAATCCATTTATTACTGAAGAAGATGTTAAATAGGATCTTTCAGGAATGCACATTCTTTAAGCACCAGGGCCAGTTTTATTCTGGTAGAGGCGTTCTGTGGTCTGTGAATATTAATTTCAGTGTACGTGGGAAAGCACAGAAGGGAAAAGTTTCCCCAAAGAAAGGCGACAAAATTTTAAACCGTTTTCTAAGAAAATCACGAATTTGTTCAAATATGGTTTTGTAAAATGTAGTAGTGTGATGACTGAGGATCGCCTGGAAGAAGTAAATCACCTGCAAGTAAATGGAGATCCATCACTGGTCACATTTGTGAGTGCCCTTCAAACTAAGCACAGATTTACACTGTTGAGTACATGGCTGGGCAGACAGGAACAAACAATTGTGGGTACTCAGTAAGGGATTGTGTGAGAGAAAACTGTATCTATGAAAACCATCAGGAGCTGATGTGGCCAAGGCAGCTGCTGTAATGAAGTAACAAAAGGAGGTGGTATAGGTTTTTTTTGTGTGAAAAGGAAGATACAGAAGATGGGGATAAAGAAGAATCGCCTCTACAGAAAATACCAACGAGAATAATAAAGAGGCAGAAGGATTAAGAAATCTGGCTTCCCCATTTCAGAAGGAGTGTTCATAGAACCATAGAATAGCTTGGGTTGGAAGGGACCTTGAGGATCATCAAGCTCCGACCCTCCTGCTGCAGGCAGGGCCATCAACCTCCATATCCAATACTAGACCAGGCTGCCCAGCCTGAGTGTTCAGGCTATGGAAGAGGATATAGATGATTCCTTGCAGGAAGAATCTTAGAAACTTTATAACCATCTGATCGAGGGCTGAGGTTTGATTTAATTGCTGTTTACCTACTGATAATTTTGCGGAAAGTGATGTTTTGTAGACCTCTCTGCAGTGCAACACAGGAGGGCGTAAAGGCAACCGCTGTCTGAGAGCTCATCTGTGGTTGGAAATAAAACAGAAATTGTGACCAGTAAGTGAGATTAGCCACTGGAAAAACAAACAAACAAACAAACAAAAAAAAAACAGATCCTAGAAAATGGTAGAATGATGTCACCAATCACTTAATTGATTGTCTGCCTTTCTGGAGGGCATCCAGCAGTCAAACACAGAGTCTCCGCTTCCTTCGGTTTGTCAGTAGTGTGATGTGCACAGACCACCAGGAGACAGGATCAAGTGGTCCCTTCAGTCTGTGAATGTATACCATTTCAGCAGAGCACGTTTCTGTACTGCCAACATTTCATTTTTCTGTAAGTGTCAGGCGTACCTCAGAATAAGTCAGAAACCTTCCATCATTTTAAGTGAAACAAGCTGAAATTCATGCTGTTGTATCGGTGTTTACTCAGTACACTTTGTGAAAATACAACATGACTGTAGTGAAGCAAGCTTAACAGAAATGCATTTGTATATAGAAAAGTACTTCTAGGGAAACAGGCAGCTTATGTACGTGGGAGCTGGTGTTCGTGGGAGGAATCCCATGGTTCCCAGTGGTTATTTGCAAGAAAATGTGAGTTTTATTGTTTCTCTGCATGCCCTGTATAAACTTATCTGGAACCTACTGAAGTCGCAAAGGAACTATTGAATGGGTAGCTCTTATTCAAATACTAGCTTTGTTGTGAGAGTGAGAAATTAAGCTCAACAATTAAAGCCCATCAATGCAAGAATAAATAAGGAGTCAGGATATGCAGAATGTGCTCAGCAAGAGTGGATGCAATGGAATAGGAAAGGCAGAGACGTGCTGTGCAGCTCCCATATCATGGTGACTGGTAGTATCTTATGGGGAAGCCAACAGTTTGGTGGGTGTGAAGATCAGCATTAAAACTTGCTAACAACAGTAGGATTCTCGCCATGATATGAGATTCCTTAACTGCTGGTTCTTAAAGGGAAAGGTTGGGAGGCTCATAGACCCTTTCTAAGGACATATGATGTGAGGCTTTGGGACTAGTTCTAGGGATGCATGGTTTGACCTAGGAAGATTGCTCTGAACTGCAGGAGGATGAGATGTCTGAGAGCCTACTCTGTGCAACTGCACCATAAAGATAGCAAAAGTGTCCTTCATAGGAGGGAAACCATGAAAGGATGTCAGAGTGAACTGCTCTGAAATGATAGTCTGGGATTACCAGCTCACATCAGGCAAGAACAAAGGAGGCATTTGATAGAATGAAAAGAGACTTGAGTTGAAATCAAAGGATGAAAATGCCTTTTCATTTGCTATGTAACTTAGACCACAGAATTCACTGCTTCTAGAAGTTACTGAGACTGAGTATTATAAAGATTTGAAGGATCAGATCTATATTACTGACAAAACCTGTCCGGTTTTACTAATAGATTGTAGAAGGAAAATGTTGGCAGGAAGATGAATGAAACCTTATGCTCTGGGGCAAAACTAACCTCTAATTAGGGATTAAAATGAGGCTTTCATGGAATGGGGAGATCTCTTCACATCCAGCTAACAAGGAGAAGTTTCTCATACTGTATTTGGAAGCATCTGGTTTTGAACAGCAACTGGAAGAGTTGAACCACTGAACTAAACAAGTTGCCAATTCCTGTGTTCCTAAGCATTGCTCTCCCCTCCCTCTGTCACAAGCAGTTTGTAATCTTCAAAGTAACACACAAATTAAGTAATATTATCCCCTTCTAACAGTTAGAGAGTGAGTGCATTAAGACTGGGAGTTTCCAAACTTAAATTCCTAGGACTGGAAGAGGAGAGACATAGATATTTACCCAGACTTAAAGGTGATTTTGCTCAGGTCTAGAAAGATGCTGCCTTTGGCAGAAGTGAAAGATGGTCCAAATTAACTAAGATCTTCATTACTAAAAGAGACATGCTATAAAGAACTGATCAGTCCAAAGGGAGAAGTACCGACCACGGTTGGATTTTTGTAGGAAGCAATATCGTTATCTTCATCCTTAACCTCGTATCTTTATCCTCATTAGGATAGAAGCAATTTCTTCTCAGGAGAGGCAGTTCCACCGCCCAGAGAAGCGGTGGAGTCACTGTCCCTGGAGGCATTTGAGAGCTGTGGAGATGTGGCACAAAGGAACGTGGTTTAGTGGGCATGGTGGGAAAAGGGATGAGGTTGGACTTGGAGATCTTTGAGGTCTTTACCAACTTCACTGATTCTACACTTCTATGATTCTATGATAATGACTGACCATGTGATCAGTGGTTGCATTTTACTCTTCTGCTGTCTTCAGGTGGCAAACTTGTGTTTACTGGTCCAGGACCTGTAGAACTACATGCTCATTACATTCTGATATCTGATGGGGGAGAGCTCCGGGTGGGATCTTCCACGGCCCGTTTCCATCACAGAGCACACATCTACCTCTATGGAAGCCTCCACTCCCCACCACTGTTTCCATATGGGGTCAAGTTCCTGGCAGTGAGAAATGGGACCCTTTCCATCCATGGTGAGTACATTTTTCCTTCTCTTTTTAAAATGTTATATTTCCATAAGAGCTGCCATACTGGGAGCTGAGTAATTTTGAAAATTTCAGCCCTAAGAAGCTAGATGGTATCAAGGATTGTTTGATTCCATGATTCTATGATTCTGTGATTCCAAGTAGCTATGAAACCTCAGCACTCACTTGGGTGCTTAAAAGATGTCTGGATTTATGCATTTAAATGAATGAATGAAAGTGTTCATCCCTTAGAAACCAGGCGTTCATTCTCTGCTGTGTATCATGTGGGTTTGCTCTGCTACCAGAATGGGATACCCTTTTCTCTTTCTCTCTCCATAATGGCTAGGAAATTTCCTACTCTTGGGGTTGCCCATAGCAAGTACTCTACCAGGTAGGTCCTGTGCTGAAGCCAGTGACAAGCTTTGCCAGCTGGAGTGGGAACACTGCTTCTCTTCACAGCAGCAGCAGCAACACAGAAGTCCCAACAGCTTGTTTTCCTGTTCTTCTCCATCCTCCATCCATGCATCTTTCTGATCTCCTGGCGTTCCATGCGTTCTTTCTGATCTCCTGGCGTTCTGGTTGTGGTTACCCACATAACCCAGAGCTATGCAGAAGAACTGTGGCAGTGCTAAAAACTTCAGTCCTGGATGCCCAGTCCTCTGCTCTAACCACCATATTTACTCTGAAAGAAAACCTCATGGAGCCAAAGTGTGAATTCCTATTGTGTAGAATAGGCAAGGGACCTAAAGGACAGACTCTGTCATGGTTTTGTGGATGAATACAGGTTCGTATCATGGGGCAGAAGAATTTGGATATACAGATTTTTTTAAAGGGCTGTGAAAAATTGGTATTAAATAGACATTTCTAGTTGCTGTAGTCAGGATGTGGAATTTAGGTCCTAACTCAGCATGAATTAGAGTATTAGTGAAATGCACACATCTAGCTCTTAATTGATGGGCTGTTTTTAAAGGCAGTATGTGTCTTAAAAAGGAGAAAGGGAAAAAAATAAAAAGCCAACATGTCTGAATGCCTCATCTCCCTCCCTTCTGTTCTTGCATGTCAACATTCATGTCGGTAGGCATCCGTATCCTCCAGCAGGGCTTGAACTTCCACCCTCCAGGCCCACGGGCAGAAATGTTGCCATCTGAGCGTTACTGACACGTATGGCTCTCAGTCAAAAATAATGTAAGACACCGAGGGGTACAATCTGAGCACACAGAGGGAGAGAGCCGTGCTGTGTGTGGTGATCCTGTCAGTGCCCAGCAGCTCGGGGAGGTCGGCTGAGGTTGGCTGTTGGAGGGCAGTCCGCCAGCAGATGCCTTTCTGAATCAGGAGAGGGGAGTGGAAGCTGGAGGTGGCAGGGGATGCACCTGGACGTGTGCTGAAAGCTGCACCGTGTGCTCTTGACCCGTTAGTTGAGTCACAGTAGGGCTGAAATATTTTGTGCTTGCCATTGGCTCAAATAATTTCAGTCAACTGGCTTTAGCAGAAGGGCAGAATGTTTCTATCCCATTTCCTAGAGGGGCTCCGTGAAGAAGTGCTATTAGATCACCCAAGCTGAATTGACTGTCCTTTACTGGCCATTGAGTTTCACACAGTTATCCCAGCTTTGGGTTTGGTAACTCACATTAGATTAAAGCATGCCTTCCAGAAAGGCTTGGTCTTTGTCTGAGGACATCAAGGGAATCAGAAGCCAGCATTTTCTGTGGAAGCTTGTTCCAGGGGATTTGGTTAATCATCCATGTTTTTATTTTATTTTTTAAGAGACATATTAAGATGTCTGATTTGAATTTGCCTGGTAATGGTTTTCAGTATGTCATTTTCTGTGTCTTCTTCTGCTAGCTTCAAGCATCCTTCTTAATTTGACCTCTGTAAGGAAGTCAGAACTTTGTCTTTACATAGTCAGTGCACTACAAAAACTTTGACTTCTTCATGCTGTGTTGCTATCTAGCAATTTGGGAAAGAGAGCATAGCATCTCCTTGCTGCTGGGCTGCTTGTCCTGCTTCTCGTTTCCCTTCTCAGCCTGCCCTATGGCTGGGTTTTAGGGCTCCCCAGTGGGCAGCCCCCACTGCTCTCTGCTCCCTGTGCCAATGCTCTGGCACCTGCCCAGCACAGCAGTGCTGCTGATGGCAGCTCCTCACATCCAGGCTGTGCCCTGTGCCCCTGGGCTGCCCCAAGCACTGTGGGGCAAAGCTCCATCCCCTTGCATGTCCTGCGGGGATTTAAGGCTGCAGGGGGACCCCCTGAGCTGCTCTGAGCCCCTGAGCCCCCTGAGTCCCCCTGAGCCCAGCTCTGGGCTGAGCAGCCCCAGCTCTCACAGCCTCTCCTTCCCCTTGTTGAACTGCAGGAGGCTCCTGCCTGCCCATTTCTCCAGCCTGTCCAGGTTCGTCTGCACAGCTGCATTTCCAATGATGTTTTACACCCCTGGTGTACCCTGCAGTGAGCAGCTCAAAGACCAGCCATGAAGCCACTTCTAAGCTCTGCATGACATACTATCCCAGTGCCTGGCTGCAATTAAGATTGATTCTGACCATGTAATCCACAATTTAGCACTGAAGCAGTAGCAGCTCAGTAGAAAATAAGACCAAAAGAAGTATATTCTTTTGCTGGCTTCACATTGCTCACATCAAACAGAAATACGTTGTTCTGGCTCCAATTTAGCACCAGTCTGGCCCGTGGTATAGAACAAATTGTTGAGCACGTCAGCCTCTTTCATATCACACGTGTATATGAAAGAAACTGACATGCTCAGCAATGTATGTGATATATGTATACATCTACACATATATGTATGTTATCGCAGATCAAAATCGTTAAACAAGCAGGCTTTCAAATTCAGAGCTGTCGTGGTGAAGACAGGGCTGAATGCATTTTAATTCCTGTTCTCCTTCAGACGGGGAAGTTTGGGGGATGCTCTGCAGCTATGGTTGAGTTCAGATTGTTTAGTAAGCGCTGTCAGCTTCTTACTTTGATATGTTAATATGACTCAGGGTTTCCTACAATCCCCTGGCGAGCAGCAGTCCTTTGCTCCGGTGGTTGTAGCAGACTGGGAAATTTCAGTGTTGCCTTTGGCTTTAGCCAACTCCCCTGCCAGTCAGATTGTGCCACCCATAAACTGCCTGTCAATCACACGTCAGGCTTACAGGGGGGTTCGGTCAGCCGGGGCAACTCCACTTTTTGACAATGTAATTATGGCCCTCGTATCCGCAGTAGGGGCCTGAGCGGAGCTGGGAGACTTTTATTGATTGTTCAGAAGGGAAATTTATCACTGTCTCCAGCTCTGTTCACACTTTATTCCCTAAGAAGTTCTCCTGACAAGCTTTGGGAGAGACGTTTGGCGTGGTGGCCTTGGTTGTTCTTGCACCTTTGTCCTTTCCAGGGAAACTGGCTTGGAGGCACCAGCAGTGCTGAGCATTGGCAGGGATAGGGTGGGGATGCAGCATAGGTGTGCATGTCAACTCTTTGAAAGGGGAGATAACAGCAGGACAAGGGGAAGTGGTTTTAAGTTGAGAGAGGGAAGACTAAGGTTGTATGTCAGAAGGAAGTTATTTAACATGAGAGTGGTGAGGTGCTGGAACAGCTGCCCAGAGAGGCTGTGGATGCCCCGTCCATCTCTGGAGGTGTTCAAGGCCAGGTTGGATGGGGCCCTGGGCAGCCTGGGCTGGTATGAAATGGGGAGGTTGGTGGCCCTGCCTGTGTTGGTAGGGTTGGAGCTTCATGATCCTTGAGATCCTTCCAACCCGAGCCATTCTATGATTCTGTGATGTTTCATCAATGGCTGAGAACATCTAACATTTGCAATACCCAGTTTCCTGTTCCCAACACTCTCATTGCCATGGGAGGCAAAAAGGTTAAAAGGTGTTTCCCATTCTGTTCCATTTCTTAGCCCTTGAGGTCATTATTGCACTGTGTGTTGTTGAAGCAGACTGTGCCTCATCCCAAAAGCTAGCATTCTTGCTATTTACCTAAAACCTTGTCAGTACCAACGTTATGATGATATGGGGCATGAACATATGAGCCTGTTCTCTGCGTGTTACCTAACAACACATTCCTCTCCAACTAGATGGAAGATGCTATGCTTTGGATTTAATAATATGCCACATACACTTTGTTCAAAGCCTTAAGCCTATGAGGTTAAGAAACATCATGCCCAGAGAGTAATGGTTTAATGCCATGACTATTTATCATCAACACAGTTACAACAGAGGTGTCTGTGGTCATTTGCACTGAAACAGGTTGTGCACGGAAGCTATGGCACCCTCTCCCTAGAGGTCTGCAGGTCCATGGATGGGCCCTGGGCAGTCTGATGTGGTGGGGGCAACCATCCCGTGGCAGGGATTGGAACTGTGTGGGCTTTAAGGTCCCTTTCAACCCAACTATTATGTGATTCTATGACACAATGATTTCAGTCCCTTAAAGTCATTGGAAAGTCCTGCTGCAAAGACGCAAGTGGATGCTACTGGTAGAAGATGGTAGTAGGTAATTCTTCACTTCTTAAATCTCGGACTCCTTCCTCCCTCCCTTCCTCCCTCCCTTCCTCCCTCCCTTCCTCCCTCCCTTCCTCCCTTCCTCCCTTCCTCCCTTCCTCCCTTCCTCCCTTCCTCCCTTCCTCCCTTCCTCCCTTCCTCCCTTCCTCCCTTCCTCCCTGGCTATAATTTATTGAATTACATTTTTAACTCCATATCTTGCAACATGCCTTTGTTGGAGGAAAACCTAAACTGCCTGTTCCTTTTCACTTTATTCATGGGAACTGAAAGACCTTATTCTCATTCACACTGCAGATCTACATTGTAGCTGCAAGAGATTGACAGACCGTCAGCACTATGATTCGTATGGTCATTGTAAGTAGACTGTGTGCCTGAGCCCTGCAGTTCTTGTAAATTCCTTTTATGGTATAAAAAGATCTCATTACCTCAACTTTAAAGCACCAGTAAACTGTCCAGAGGTGTAAAGAGCTCTCTAGTTTGTCACCACTGCAGTTTGTTTGTAACTGAGTTAATTGATCTGTGGCAGATGGGAGTGAAGATGAGACCTGTGTCATTATAGGAGAAGGGCTCAGAGCCTGCAGTCCCGATGCAGTATGACCAGGAAAAAATGATTGTTTGAAACATTTTAACTGCTTTTGGGAGAAATGCCATTGGTCTCACGGCATGCTTAGGGATGGAGCCAGTCCTCATTTATACTAATTTAAATAGTCTGTTTTCTACCAGTACCCCAGTGCAAAATCCAGCTTTGGCTGAATCTGCATGGACCTCGTATTTGTTGCTCTCAGGCTTGGTTAGGAGATTGCTTCCCTAGAATTAGGAGGTTTGCTCCCTTTGTACCTAAAGTTGTGTGATAATGCCTGCTACAGAAAGTCTTGTTTTCTGGGCAGGGGCATCTGTTTTCCAATAAATCATCAGGCAGTGAGATCTAAGGTTTATAAGTAATGGAGGCGAGAGGCAAATAGATGAGGCCAGTCTCTTGGTGTGTAACGATAGGACAAAGAGCAGTGGCCTATAACTTGAACATAGGAAGTTCCATACAAGCAAGTGGAAGAGCTTCTTTTCAATAAGGATAATGGAGCACTGGAACAGGCAGCCCAGAGAGGTGGTGGAGTCTCCTATGGGGATATTCCAGACCCATCTGGATTCCCACCTGTATGACCTACTGTAGGCAACTGCTTTAGCAGGGGGCCTGGACTTGATGACTTCTTGAGTTTCCTTTCAACCCCTGTGATTTTGTGTGAGATGCCTTCTGGTTGCCAGTGGAGTCAAGAACATGAGTGTGTTGTCTGTGGATGCAAATTGCAAGAGAACAAATGAGATGCAGAAGAGCAACTGTGCTGAATGTACTCCTGTGCCTGTACTAGCACAGAGACATGTTTACCTATGGTTGGAATTCTTGGAGATGAAAGTTGCAATGTTACACTTTGGAATATGGATGATAGAGAAGGAGGCTGAAAGAACATAATAATAAGATAGAAAAAAAAGGGGAAAAAAAAGGAAAAAGAAGAAAAAAGTTTGAGTGCATTTAAAATACGTTTAATACTCTTCCTTCAGGAGAAGAAAACTTGGAAAAAATTTCCTTAGTGATTTTTAATTCTGAGCCTGGGAATGGAAAAGCCTGAAGGAGACCTTTTCCACTGGAGTTCATTTTGAATGCAGAGCAGTGATTTGCAGCAGCAGTATTTTTATGATGCTTGCTGTAGTATGTGTGTGACAGATGTATGCAATGGGAAACAATTGTGTGTCTGGCCACAGATGCACACAGATGCACACAAATGCACAGTAACACATGAACATGAGCAAAATGTCCAGAACTAGAGAAAAAAGAGTCTGCTGCTCAACATGCAGATGGCTGCTGTCAGTTGTTGGTTTTTATGCAAGCCCTAAAAATTCACGAGGTTCACTCAATAAAAGAAGGTAAATGAATAACAATGATGAGACTTGTGCTAGTAAAAGGGTGCACGTAAGCTGGTAGCAAGAGTATTTCTCTGAATCAGCTACGACTGCTGAAGAGTGAGATGTACAAAATGCTGCTCTTTGTGCAGAGGGGAAAAAATGTGCTACCTTTTGTTTCATAGAAACTTGCTTTCTCTGTATAGTGGCATAAATAGAGGGAGCTGATGAAAAAGGGATCCTCCAACAGTGTACAGTTCTCCTTGAATTGGTGACTACCATACTGACTCCTTTTGCATCTGCTCAAGGAGCCATTAGAACTTTATGAAGGGTGGGATATGCACCTACCTGTATTTTCTCTGATATTCTCCTCTTATCTCAGGCGGTGATGGCATATGAACACAAGTTTATTTTAAGAAATACACTAAAGCTATTTCAGATTGATTGGTAGGCCTCTTCTATGGGACATCCTCATCCAGCAGTGCTTACAATCCCAGGATGTTTGGTGGAAGGGAGATAAGATCAAGATCAACAGAAAGGGTCGTCAAGGAGGCATTTTTCAAAGCATTAGAGCTGCTTGCCTAGTTGTGGTGACCAGACTGTGATCAGTGGCAAATAGAACAGTTGTTGTCCTGAAAGGTGGCTGTTTTTTCTCACTCCTTACCTTATTTGAGTTCAAACATTCTCACTGCTTTAAATGTCTTATTTCACTACTTTGAATATTCTTCCTCTTCCCTTTGCATCAATATCCTCCAAGTCCTTATAATACATCAACACTGGACTGGAAGAAGGGATGTTTGGGAAATGTGCTTAGCTGTGAGTGGAGAAATTCCAATTCTACTTTGAGAAAAAGGAAAAACAATCAACTAGAGATATCTCAGCTACGTTTAGATGTGTTTCATTTCGTTGACACATAGAGCAGGTACTCAGAAATTCTTTAGGTTCACAGAGTATGAAGATTTGATTCTATCTTCTCTTATTCTGCTGTGAATTCGTTGACTTGGGGTGCTACCTGTTATTTCCACCTTCATTAAAGAAAGAGAAATCGGGACACTAGAGTGAAAGCAACCAAAACATGAAACAGGAAATGGAGAGGGAGAGAGAGAAAAGCTTGCTTAAAATAATTTGAAAATGATTTATTGGACGCAACCTCTACCCTTAGTGATTTCTGGTGTTATTACTTTTCTATAGTACAACCAGGGAGGACAGTAACTTGCTGAGGGCTAAAGGTAAATTATGATCTATTGCAAAGGAGGGAAGGAAAAATATACTAAAGGAGAGTGTGTGAGGCTCATGCTTTCTCCCCTGATGGTGTTCAGTGTGCTGGATCTCACTGGAACAATCTGTTCCAAAGCCTGCTAGGTAAGAGTTAAAGCAAACCTCATGAAACAAAGAAGGGAGGTTAAAATGTCCTGAAGTTTCATTGCTGGGCCTTTTGCCCAAGTTTGGTAGAATGTCCAGTAAAGAGGAGGAGATCTGGGGATCTGTAGTTGTTAACTTTCTGTTGCCTTTCAAAGCTGGCTTCTGGTTGCTCATGCAGGGGCTCTTCTTCACCCTGCAGTCCTACTGACGTTCACTCATGTTACGTGTCTGCTTTGCAGACTACCTATGGAGAAGGCTTTTCCCATGGAGGTCTGTGTGTTTCTCAGCTGGAAAAAGATTAAGATACACTTCTAAGCATTTGCAGAATCCTGTGTGCAGAATCCCATTGCATTACCTCATGCTGGGCCAATCAGATTGCCAATCTCTACCACACCTACCAAGTGGCAAAAAAAGACAATCAGCACTCTTTGGTTGGTTGGTTGGTTGGTTGGTTTGGTTTTTTTTTTTGTCAGCTGTTTGAAAGCAGGCTTGCTGCATGCTACACATATGAGCTATGTGCAGCCAACCGGTTGCACTGTATGACACAGTCAGATGGTTAACGCAGGTTCTCAAAGAATGAGCCCTTGCTTTGGGTCCTCCAGAGAGACAGTGTGAAAATGACCTGGTGTTTCAAGCTGAGTCATCTTCAGTGAGTCTTGGAAGTTCTTAAAAGCAGAGGTAGTCACCTTTCACTATGCACTTTTGTGAATGAAAGTTATCTGTAGGCCCAGACTCATTGCATCTCATTTTGGATACCTGACAGAGGAATCTGATAATTTGAAATACTTCTTGTACTCAAAGATGATGGTCCCTGCAAAAAGTGTTTTCCTCTGTTGTTTGTAATAGAGGGAGCTTTAGAAGTGTTTCTTGCTTTCAGATGGGAGAATGAAACAACCTCAGCTCCCACAGCCTTTTGAGCACCTTTGTCCTTCCTAACATGTTTTTCTGCTGTTTAGGACTGATAAAGACAAAAAGATATGAAATGAAGATACTGTTTGGGAAATGCAACATTTCTGATTCAAAAGAATGTGCACAAATCATCTTTTATAGCATTATTCCCATCTTTCTGACACGGAGTCAAAGAGAAGTGAATGACTATGGGATGATCCAAGTGACACAGTGTTTTCTAAGAAGAGAAATCCTTTCCCTGTTCTGTTTTTATATATCTATGTATGTATTGAGATTTTCTTTTCTTTTTTTCCAGGCTGGATGCCCAAAGTAACTTTCACATACTTGAAGTCATCAGCTCTTGCTAACGACTTACGATTAGTACTCCAGGAACCTGTTGACTGGGAACCTGGTGATGAAATTGTGGTGGGAAGGACAGGTCTTGGAGATGCACAGCAGCAAGAAGAAGTGGCCATTATTGAGTCTATAAATAATACTGAGCTCTACCTTAGGTCACCTCTCAGGTATCTTTCCAAGGAGAAATGGGATTTTAATAGCAAAAAGTGAAACCAGGAGAAAATGTGGTCTAGGTGAGGATTAACAGTTTCCTGTGGGACCATAAGTAAGTCTTTTTAACAGAAGTGGTCAGAGATATTTCAGTTCTTTGCTCGCCTCAAAGCTAGCAGACATTAAATACTGAATGCATTCTGACCAGTGGTTCTAAGGGACAAAATTTAGTGGTCAATTTTGGTGGTAGGTGAATGGTTGGACTAGATGAACTTACAGGTCTTTTCCAAGCTTAATTATTCTGTGGTTCTGTGTTTAAATCCTGTGTCATAACCACAGACTCAGAGACCTTTGAATCAGAAAACACCAATGGCTAGTTCAGTCCAGTGGTCTTAGCACAGAATTGGCTAAGAATCTTCCTACAAAGTTATTTTCTTGAGTAATTGCTTTTTTTTTTTTCCCCACAGAAAGTGCCTGATTTTGTTAAAAAAATAAATAAAAATAAAATCCTTCTTTCTTTACTGAATTGCTTAAGTTAATTAACAAAACACTCAAAGTGAATTACTTCAGTTTGGAAATATTGCTTCTTTGTTTCATTAGTTTAGCTGTTCACGCTCTCTTCATTTTCTATGCATGGAGGCCTTGGCCAAACTACTTCTTGCATTGTAACTTGGAGTCCCAGTGTTGAAATATCTTCTCTGTGTTGATGGCAGCCTAACTCCAGTACCCACGAATCATTTCTTTGTAAAAGTATTTCGGGCTTGAGGAAGAAAATACTGACAGTATGTGTTTGGAAGGTGAAGGAAATTCAAATGCAGAAATATTCTGGTGTATATGTACCAAATGTGAAGAGAATTTGTGAACTTGTGAGACAAGATGAAAATAAATGTCAACCAAGGAAAATTATATCTAGCCCATGTATGCTGACTTAACAGGTAGAGGTAATTCTTGATGTCAGTAGTGAGAAGGGGACTGAAGTTGGATTTGGATGGTTGGGGTCAGCATCATTCCTGCCATCTGTCAGCTGCAGGTGCTTTTGTACTTTTGTTGTCTTTCTCTAGGTACTCCCACAACGTTGGAGAGGAAGGAGTGAATGGACAAAGCCTGAGTATGACTGCTGTGGTGGCACTGCTTAGCAGAAGGGTTGTTGTTCAAGGGAATGTCACGAAGGAGAGGATCTCCCATGTCAGAGAGTGTGCAGAAGCAGGTGGCACAAGAGGTGAGGAGGTCTTGGGAGGTACTCAGGAGTAAAATTTCTCTAAAATCACACTGAGGTGTCACTGTGCGTTAGAAATGTTTCTTAATAGAGTAAAGCGGAGACGTATCAGTGCCAGGAAAGCAATTTTATCTTTCCAAACATCGTTTGACATTGAAGTATGAAGTCTTGGGAGTTGAAGTGCATTTCATTGTAATATCTCAGATGTATTATTTTCACATTATTGTTTCAAGCCATCTTGGGAAAGACCCTTTAGTTTTGCCTGAGCCTAAGGGTATAGCAAAGAAAGTATCTTCTGAAAACATATTTCGGTGTACATAATATATTAAATTTTTAATTGTGTTTACTATTTAGAAACTTTTAGAAGAAAGAAAAATAAAGCATCTTGATGCTTACTGTGCTCTGCAGTGTGAAAAAATATGATGTTGTTTGGGGATCCTGAGGAACAAAACCAGGTGACAGCTTCTTGTAGCATTCAGTAGCAGTGGCGAAACAATAGGTATCTCAGTTCTTCTTTGGTTTTATGTTTGTAAGGCACAGTGAAGTTTGACGGATGGCTTCCTGATTTACACCTGCAGGTGAGGAAATGCAGTCCGACACAGCGATTATAATTTAAGGAGAGTTAGGTTATCTGGCAACCCAGGTATAAGGCTCCCTTTAAAAATAAAATGCCTTGGGCACTCAGACTGTGACACGGGACTTCATTTGATATCCAGCAGCCAACTGCTTATATTACTCATGGATTTATGGTCCATTTTGTGTGGAACTCATAAATATAGTCTCTGAAATGTGCTAACTGTTTGAGGTTTTTATTTGCATTAAAGTATAGGAGGATTTCTCAGAGGAGTCACCAGAAGATGAGTGGGCAGTGTTTCTTGCGGTTAATTTACCATCTTTAAAAGAAAAATGAGCATTGCTGAGTGTAAGCAGGACTGATTTACACATTCATAGCCTGAATCCCCGTGAACCAAAATATCCTGAGCACAGACCTGGGGAAAGGACACCTTTGAGGAATGTCGATTCCTTCTGCAGCCCTATCATCTCCTTTCCTTATCTTCTGTCTGTGGGTACCAACGTTTCCTCACATGTCTGTGAGGGCAGTTGGGAGGGAGAGGGTGTTAAAGAAATTTCAAAATGTTCTCATTTCAGCTCAGTTCAGTACAGCCGTGCCCAATCCCCTTTTTAAGAACCTCACCCAAGGTAAATCAATGTCAAATCCATCATCCCTTTGTGTAGGCCTATTTAAAATTGAACACAAGGAACTTTCCTAAGCATAAAACTAGCACGGCTTCCTGCTGGTTTTAATACACCTTCCTCTAAAAATGTCCAGACTCTGAGGTGAGAAATTGTGGAAGTACTTAAGGGGAGTCTCGTACGAGCTTGCCTGTGGCTATTTGTCTTTGAGCATGTGTTTAAGATCGCTGCTGGAAACAGGAGTTCTCTGAGTCAGTGCGATGGGGTCTCATGAGGTGCCTCGAAGGACTCTGCATGTCCCACTGTCACAGTAGATATGTAAAACTCATGGGTCCTACTGGGTTGTCTTCTAGGCGGCTCCAGGTGTCTGTACAAGCGGAGTGAGAGGCAGCTGGGGTCTCGGGACCTGGGAGCTGTTGTCATTGTGGAAGCCTTCCAGGGAGCAACGAGTCAGCTGCAAGTGGAGGGGGTCCAGTTCCACCACATGGGCCAAGCATTTTGGCAGCACCGCAGTGCCCTGACAGTTGCTGGCAATGCACAGATGGCAGGTGAGACAGCTGCTCTGGAGATGAGCCCAAACAATCTCACATATCCATCTTTCCAGCGGGGAAAGATATTCTCAAAACCCTGCTTAGCTCTGAAGTCAGTTAACACCACAGGACTGTAAAGGTGAGAAAAGCGAGAAAGCTTCACCTGCAGACTAAGTCCAAGTAACACTTGATGGAGTCCTTTCAATTGTTTTAGTTCCTTTGTGGTTTTTGACAGCTCCTTTCTAAATAGTATTTCATTTTTATGGTACGTCTCCGAGTCACTGTGCTGCTTCTAGCTCTGGAAATGAAAGCTGTAATATACCATGAGTCCTCAGCTGACTCGGCGATGTTCCATAGCATAAAACAATATTTAGTTATATCACCTGAAAGTTAAGGAACACTTATTTTAACTGAGTCATTGGTAAGCACAAAATTAATCTCTGTGGAAGTGGCAATGAGGTCTCTGAGGACTGGTGGAGATGGGAACGAGTTAGATGGGCTCAAATGTTTGAAAGGTTCTGGATTGGATCTTCCCTCCAGTTAACCCACAGTTTGTCTTCCCTATGCCAGCTTCATCATTTAATGATGATCTAGGCTTTCTGGTGTCAGAAGGCAGCTCTGGCTGTGATCCTAGAGTACATTAAAGATCATCATGCCTGGCTACACAAGGTGGATAAGATACCCACCCTTCTGATACATTCTTCCTTTCATTCAGACCCACTTCAATAACCTAGTTACCTCAGCTCATAATGTAGCTCATTTATATGATCCTTTCATTTGGATCTTCTCCTTCCACATAATATGAGTAGCCTGTTTCTGTTCTTGGGGCTCCTCTCTTCTACTGCAGCTATTTCAGCAATGCCCGCTTGTTGGCAAAGATGAGCAAATTTCAGCTTCAACTAGCCAGTCTCGTGTAAGCAAAAAGGATGAACTGCACAGCATCATAGGAGGAGGAGCTAATATTAAATTCTCCAACCTCTTTTCTTTCCAGACTCTTACATACGTGGTTGCTGTCTTTTGGACTCCTTTGGCCAAGGACTCCGTCTGACTGGGATCTCAAACCTTAGTGTAGACAGTAATGTATTCTTTAACATTTCAGGACATGGGCTTCTACTGGGTAAGTGAAGCAGGAAAGTATCTATCCTACATGTAATAGCAACGTTTGCTGGTGATCATTTCCTTGAAAATGTCTTTGGAGGAAAGGATCCTTAACTGCACCCTTGTGATTTTAATCATGTCTTCCACATTTTCTCTTATAAGTGAATCTGGAGTAAATCTCTCAATATTCCTCATGCAACTCCTTGCAACTATTTCTGCTTGGCCCTATTCTCTATGTTTCTTCAGGTCAGTCTTCTCTTGCTCTGTATCCTTTTATTTCACTGAATACAAATGTAAAGAAATTTTTTTCTAGGGAATTGGTGCATCTCTCTGTGGAAGAGCACCATTATGCAATATTTAAGACCCCAGTTCAGTGAGGCATTTAAGAGCATACTTACCTTTAACTCCAATTATTTGACATCAAAGATAATGGAGTGAAAGCATATGTTAAAAGTTAAGCAGAGGATTTAGCACTTAAATAAATTGGAGCTTGGAGCAACAAAACTGTTAAACAACAAAATATTTCTCTGAACTAACTGTCAGGAGCCTGACTTGCAGCATCTTCCGCTGGGATCTCACGTTGCCTGAATCCCTAAAGATGCAGTTTGATTTTTGTTTTCTGTCAGAAACGGGATAAAAAATGACCAATTTTAGGATAAAGAGAGGTTAAAAAAGAGCCTTCAGTCCTGATCCTACAGTTCCACACACACAGAGAGTCCCTATGCTCGATCCCATATATAAACGTAATAGGATGTGATAGATCACGATTTAAACAGGGGAGACCCATAAAAGAAGAGCTACTGTACACATCTTGCAGAAGAGGAGAGCTGGTGCAGAGAGATGTGGTGACTCATCACACACAGCTCCTGAGGCCGTGGGAAGCAGAATGAGATCTCCATCCTGCTGGGCTGCCACAACTCACTTGTGCTAGGACAGGACACACGTCTGACTTAAAGGGCTCTGGGCTGAGCCGAACATTTCCTCTGAAGTTTCAGCCTGAATACACCTTATCCCCAAGATGTCTTTAATGGCTTCACTGCCAGCAGCTCCAGAGGGTCTGATGGATGAATTTATATATCATTTTGTTGCCTGTGAAGGAATATTTATTATAGCTGGCTGTTTGCAGCTCCAGAATTGGACTCCCTCAGTGATTTCATCGAAAACCCTTATTTTCAGGGGTTTTGCAAGACAGTCATAAAAAGTTGCTCTGGGCTTAGAATTAATTGACATACCAGGGCTCAGTTTGGAAGCCCAAACCTTTTTTTGCCACCTCACAAAACTGTATGGCTTTCAAAAGGACTGCTTTAGGACCCTGCTTAGTAGTAGCATTATTTGTAGTAAGCACAACCTGAAAAGGAAATATGTCCAAAATTTTGTCCAAATTTGACCAATTTTATTGTTCAAAAATGGAGAAATAGTCAGAAGACTGAGAAAGACTGAAAATGATTACTCCCTTCGCACAGACAGAATCCCTTATGTACTTCTGTTGTTTACATTTAGGGTAGTAATGACTGGAAGCGGAGCAGATAAAGTGAATCATTTCAGTTCAACAGAACAAAATTAAACAGATGTTGTTTGCTCCTGACGTGGGTCAAGTAGAAATGACTTACTTTTTATTCTGCTTCCAGACCAGAGAGACATGTGCTGATGCGTCATTATTGGAAGTTGACCTTCCAATGTAGGACTGTCCGCTGTTCCCCATTGGGTGGCACGTTTCTTTATGGTGCAGTTTAAAAGGAAATGTGAATATTTTTCTTACTGTTTCAGTACTGGTGTGGTGCACCCTGTGACTGTGAGCTGTGTGATAACTGAGTGATCACTTCTCCTTTTTCTTCTCGTGTTTCACTTTTGTGGGTGGGGGACTTCCACTTCTGTGTAGGATACAGCGGTGCTTTTAGGGTCTTTTTTTAGGGTCTTTTTTCTTATACACATATGGAACAATGGATGGAGACAGAGGAGAGAGAACTTTTAATTCTAGCACTGCCAGAAACATGCCTGTGTGTCCACAGGTGGAATGACTTGGAATCTCTTTATTTTTCAAGCTGTCAAATATGATTTGTCATACTCTTTTTATTCATTTTCTCCATAAACCTGGCTTAAAGTATGGCTGCAGTTATATTCATATGTAAAACTCTACACGGTAGTTTCTGCAACTCAAATGGTGGAACTGTGATCTTTGTTGCGATTTGGTAGAATATGCATTATATTATTTCTTTTTCTGTCTGTATCTGTCTGATTAGAATGTAAGCTCTTTTGTATTATTTTTTTTTTAATATTTACAATGTTGGACGAGTCTTGGTGAGGTCATTAATGCAGCTGATATCAATGTTGGCAGTTGGACTAGACAATCTTCGAAGAACTCTTCTAACAGAACTATTTTATTTTATCTTGCTTGTGGCCTTCTGGCATTTCTGAAGCACACAGCCATCCCATTCCCATTGCTGACTTGAGCCATGGCAGTCTTTGAATGTGTCACAGCCATTTATTGCCACGTGTTAAACACAGGTGTGACCATGACTTACCCAGGGACAGTCACACAGAGCTGATTCTCAGGTGTACCATGCCAGCAAAGCAGGCAAGTTCTCTGATATGTACTGTAGAGGGTGTCCAGGTGTATATATTTATTTCTCTTTATTTATTTTCTATCATAGAATCACAGAATGATGAGGTTGGAAGGGACCCCAAGGATCATTAAGCTCCAACCCCCTGCCGCAGGCAGGACTGCCAACCTCCACATCTAATACTACTATTTTATTTTATTTTTAAGTAAGTGGACTGGAGAAGGGGAATAGAATCAGAAATAACATAGTGATTGGCCTTTCTGCTACGGATGGTTTATCCAACATTGAGACTCTGTCACCAGCAGGGATCTACATCAGAGCTCCTGCCAACCACATTGAGGTAAGAGGTTCTGGTATAAAACATAACATTTCTATTCAAAAATATCAGAAAAATATGGAACTTTTTACCTTACCTTCTCTACAGCTCCTTGAGAGGAGGTTGTGGTGAGGTGGGGGTTGGCCTCTTCTCCCAGCTGACAGCACTAAGGACGAGAGGTGATGGCCTCAAGTTGTGCCAGGAGAGGGTCGGTTGGGTATTAGAAAAAAATTCTTCTCAGGACGAGTGGTGATGCATTGGAAGAGGCTGCCCAGGGAGGTGATGGGGTCAGCGTCCCTGGAGGTGTATAGGGAGAGGGTAGGTGTAGTTTTAAAGGGCATGGTTAGTGGGCAACACTGGGGGTAGGTAGATGGTTGGACTCGATAATCTTCGTGGTCTTTCTGAGCCTTAATGATTATATGATTCTGTGATCATGTACACAATATTTGCTTCTTATCTGGGCCTTCAGAAACTATGCTTGTGATGGGATACTGAAATGAACATATTACAAACTTGATCATATTCATGAGCAAATTTATGGTTATTGAAAGTTATGATGCATTTGATCGGAGTGAACCAGTGTTTTTTTTGTTTGTTTGTTAGTTTGTTTTTTTCCAGGATACTTTTTAAAGTTTTATTTTATTTTAATTTATTTTACTCTGTGATTCCTAGAAAAAATGGGAAAAAATGTTTAGGATCAGTCAAAATCCTTTTGATTTTTTCTCTGCTGATGTCAATATAATGTCAATTTTAATGAACTGAAGATAAACAGGAAAATTCAGCAATATCAAATGTAGCTTTGCCTGGTTTTAAAATGACAGCTTATGCAGAGTCTGAGATTTCCATTCCAGGGTAAGGAGGAGAATGCTTTCCTTTTCCCATGAAAATGACATTGATTTTAAAAGCAAGTAAGTTTTGTTGGTCTAAATAGTGACAAAACATTGAAATTTTAAGCAGCTTTCTGACTAACAGCCTTCCCATCACAAAGTTGGTCTCTGTAAGTTTCTTTTCATTGGCTAATTCTGAGATGTTTTCTTTTAACATATGCATTTATTTTTGTCTTGTTTCATGGGGAAAAAAACAACACCTTTTTTTCCAGTGGTTTCAAACCATTTTTTCTTTTCAACTGTTTCAAGTCTGGAATTTCATTGAAACTGACCTTTCTTACCACAGCTTCAGTTGTGACAAATGCACATTTTCATTAAAAAATATTTCTGACCTGTCCTGTTGCTAACCCACAGAAACTAAGCCAATTATTAAGCATCTGTGAAGACCCAATCGCCCCCTGGGCTTCTGTTCCAGGAGGAAAGGATTGCACCTAAATTTGAAGGTGAAAAAGATACCGACACATTTCCTACGTGAGTCTGAAGCCAGCAGTACTTAGGAAGAAGGAGAGGACTTTCCTGCGATTCCCTCGAGGGTGCATTTATCATTTTTAAGACCATCAAATATGGTTAAAAAAAAATACAACAACCAGGCAGAATCACATGAATTTCAGCTCCACTAAGCACAGTGCTGTGTTATCACGCACTGACTTTCCCTGGAGCTGTCTGTTGGATTGCCAGTGGCTCAGCTTTTGCGAAGGATTGCTGCAATTATCTTTGTGGGTACGTGTGAACCGACTGTCGTTGAGTTTTCAGCACATTTGCTGAGCTCTCTCCGTTCATGTGTCTTCTGAGATGCACCCAAAGCTGCGTCTGTTGGTGTGCAGCCCAACATCAGGGTTCAGCCTGCTTTCCAAAGCTGTTACTCGCGGCAGAATAGCAGATGGCCCTTGGAGGGTTGCTGATATACCTCAATGTCAGCAGTCCCTTGGACTGGGCTGAGGCCGTGCAGCAGCCACAGAGTTGGCTCTAAGGGAAACAGAAAGAAATCGCCTAGCTTAAAATTATTATGAGGAGTGCTTACTGTTCTACGCTAAGTATAGCATTCAGCAGGAGACATGGGAGGATGTGGAGGATGTGGGGTCTCATTGCAGCCTTGCAGTATTTGAAGAGAGCTTACAAACAAGAAGGGATGACTTTACACACTCTGATAGTGGTAGGACAAGGGGGAATGACTTTAAACTAAAAGGGGAGATTTAGCTTAGGTGTTAGGAAGAAATTGTTGAATCAGAGGGTGGTGCTGCCCTGGCACTGCTGCCCAGAGCTGTGGGTGCCCCATCCCTGGAGGTGCCCAAGGCCATGGATGGGCTGGTGGAGGCACCCAGCCCACAGCAGGGGTTGGGACTTCATGAAGGATCCTTTCAAACAAATCCATTCTAGAATTCTTTGATTCTATGTAGATGTTATGAGAACCAGTCACACCTTTTTCCAGTGAAAGCACCGTAGTCCAATGAACTTTTCTTAGTATGATAATGATCACTAAAACCAGAGAGTACTGGTCCAGCATCAGGATCATGTTGTACACAGTTAGGCACTTTTTTATCTGCTCAGATGGCTCACCAACTACATACTGCTTTTTGGATAGCTATAATTTTAACTGCACAGAGAGGTTCAAAGAATATAATAAGCAAAATTCATCTTCAAACTGCCATGACATAGAATAGAAACTTGCCTTCTATATTTCAATGTTAGGATTTGGTTGTTTTGCTGTTTTATTTTATTTTATTTTATTTTATTTTATTTTATTTTATTTTATT
>JAPSGF010000024.1:8625428-8707410 GCA_035772895.1 Perdix hodgsoniae | reverse complement strand
TTTTATTTTATTTTATTTTATTTTATTTTATTTTATTTTATTTTATTTTATTTTATTTTATTTCTCAGATTTTCATCTTTGAATTCCTGCTTTTAAAAGTACGGGCAAAGATTACAGCTAAAGTAGACAGAGAGCTTTAGGTGCAGACTGTGTTACAGCCTCTGTAAGTGATGGGTTAAGCTTTCCGCAGTGAGTGGAATAATATTTTAATATCTGCTCAATTTACTCTGGAGTCTAAATTTGCATCGGTGTCTGAAGAACTGAAATTTCCTTGAAAATCAGTGATCTCCTAATTGGTGTTGAAATTGGGACACAGCAGTCACTCAAACCTGAGCCTACAAAGATGTTCGGAGACCCAATTCCCACAGGTTTCCATTTGGCTTAAGCTCTTAAGTGCATTTGTGAATCAGGGTGTTAGATAAAACTTTGTACTCATGCAGCATAAATGCAGAATGCTTATGACAAGATGAGCAATTTTGTCACTTTTGAGTGACATAAGATAATTTCATTAGCAAGCTGGTTTCTTGCCTTTTAAATGCCTATCAGCAAGAGGAACGGAAGATGCCCCTCTTTGATATTGGCTGTTTTGTCCCTGAAGGAAAAAAAAAACAACAAACCACCAAAAAACAGCTTTTTATCTTCTCTTGGTTTTCTTGGGTCCAATGTTTTTGGACTTTTTGTAATAATTTTCTACTCATAAACATTCAGTGCCCTTAAATCTCAGCACCATCATGCAGTGCTCATGCAAGCAAAACCTGGGTGAAAGATAGGCACCTGGCAGCCTCCCTCTACTTTCTTGCCATGGCATTGAAGAGTCGGAAGCAGCTTACCAGAATGAGAAGGGCTGAGATCAACCTGTGCTTCTGTGTTGGAGTGGTGACTGATGGCCATGCTGGTATGTGTGATTTTGTTGCCCAGTGTTGCCCAACCCCACATTCCCTACCGTATCAAAGAGGTGGGGCTGTATCTGTTTGGCACTGATCGTTCTGCACCATTTTGTTCATACTTTTCTGGAGCCTCCTACAAATCGTGCATATGTTGAAGCAAACCCATTGGGGATCCTCCTTGTATCCAACCAGGCTCTTAAATTGGGGGGAGTGGTGCTGGGCATGCTCTCCAGAGCTTTTATGTCACTTTTAAGGTCAACAGTTTGAGCCTTGGTCATCCAAAAGAAATTCATGAAATATTTCCTTTTGCAGGGCTGTACAGTTAAGAGACACTTTAAACGTCAGCCACTTATTTTACTGACTTGCAATTCATACCTCCAGGTATTTGGCATGCTCGGGGAGGTAATTTCTCTCTGGAATTTTGGTTGCATGGACATTCATAATATATTGACTTCCACAAAGAATTGATTTCCACACAAAATTCCCTCCTTGCCTAAAACCCCTGCCCTCCAGCCACTAGCTGACTGAATAAATATGCAGTTTTTCCTTATGAATCATCCGCAGAACGCACGATTGGGGTCGCAAGTAAAAGATCCTGGAAATAATGTGACTGGACTGCAGAAGCATTTTGTTAAAGGAAAAGGGACTCTGACTGCACTTTCGGAAAAAGCAGCAGCTTTACCAGGGGATGGAGAGATGTGCTTTGGTTATTGATATCTCTTTGTTGCTTGGCAGATGTCAGAAACCATGGCTGCGGGGAGCACACTTGGAAGGGTCAAGAAAAAGTAATTGGAATATGGAGGCTTCCACCTCTGGGTCATCGGGTTTTGGCTTTGACTTGGGCCATCAGGGACCAAAAAGCTGTTAATATTTTAACACTGTCCAGTGACCTCTGAAGTCAGTGAGTGTCAGCAGTTCCTGGAAGAAGTTGCGTGAATACTCATCTTAGGCTCCCCTTAGAGAACTAATTACCTCCAGAGAGCAATTAATGTTATCTAAGGGTAGGCAGGATGACTTGCCCTCCAGACATGCCTATGACTTAGTTAGTTCCTGGAAAGGAAGCATACATTTACCAGGCTGGACCTTCAGCCTCAAATTTGAGACAGTTGAGAAGGATCGTGCCCAGATGTGCACATGAATGTGTTTCTGTATGGACACCATCCAAAAACAGCTCATTTTGGGTACTATCTAAAATGAAGCAGGTAAGAGCAGGTTTTTGCCCTGAAGTAGAAAGACTCCTAACTCCCTGTGTCTTCCCCGGCAAAACTGACTTGCCACAGACTCTGCAAGTCAGAAACTCCTAATTATAAGGCTGGTAAGGCCTTAGGTTCTCTTCTTTTTTCATGTTTTGCAATGAATGCGACTCCATAATTTCTTCATTAAGTGATATTAACACTAATTCATAATATGTCTGAGAAGGTGAGGGACACTGTATCCTTGTCTCTGCTTGAAGCAGAAATAGGAGTCAAAAGTGCCACTACACAACAGGGGTGCCCAGCTCTGTGGCTGGAAAAAAGGGAGTGTGAGTAATGGTCAAGACCCTGGAATGGACAGCTGTACAAAACTGATCCAGCCAACCACCTATATTAGAACCTGTGCCACCAAAAGGAGCAGAAAAGGTGTTACTAATGGAAGATTACTCACTGAAAGCACTGAAGCATTCATCTGCCATCCAGACAGTCTTCCTAGATAGGTTTGTTGCCTGCTGGGGATCCACATGTACAGTATCATGACAGGGTAACCAAACATGTTAAAGCCATTCCTACTCTTTTATGTAGAGTTCTAGGAGGCTGCATGAAGGGGTTGAGAATTATCAGAATCATAGAATGATTTGTGTTGGAAGGGACCTTTAAGACTATCTAGTTCCAACCCCCTGCTATAGGTGGGGACACCTCCCTCTAGACCAGATTGCTCACAGCCCCATCCAGCCTGGCCTTGAGTGCCGCCAGGGAGGGGTTATCCACAACTTCCCTGAAGAAGAGACCTTATGTACCTCAGAAAGATGTTGAAGGAATTGGGAGAGCAGGTAGTATTTTCCCCTGAATGAATCACATGAATGATTGGCTATATGACTGGTGCCATGCTCAGGACTTTGACTTCTGTGATCTCAGATGCACCTTTGTCAGACTGGGCTCTTAGGACATGGAGAGATTGTGGTTAAAAATTAAGGACCAGAACAATGAAGGACATCTGGAGCCTGTTGAGGAGTCTTTTCTTCAGCTACAAGAAGCAGTACTCTTGCAAGGTCTCATTCTGGTGAAGGATATGACTTCCCAGATGTCTGCCAGCAAAGCAACATGGCATGCTGTAAGCAATCCAAGAGACTGCTGGAGTGTGCTGAGGATAACGTCCTGATCCAGGTATTAGTCAAACAGACTGGAGGAGAAACATTAATGAACCTGGTGCTCACCTGTGCAGATGAGCTCATTAAAGAAATTAAGATTGGAGGCAGTTTGGGCTGCAGCAACCGTGCCCTTGTTGAGTTCATGATCTCGAGGAATATGGGCATGGCAAAGAACACAGTCAGAAGCCTGAAGTTCAGGAGAGCAAACTTGCAGTGGTTTGTGGAATTAGTGGAAGAGACCTCCTGGGAAGCTGTGCTTAGGGACAAAGGAAGGGAACAGAGCTAAATGAAGTCACAGATCTGAATGAGTTTAACTGTTCAGACACCAGCATATCGTGAAGATGTAGTTCTTTGGTTTATCTTGTCTTTTCAGAATCTCAGTTTTTCAGTGTCAGTTCTTTTGCTATAATTACTTTAGGGGGCATAAGAAAGATGCAGACTTGGAAGTAAACTAATAAAATTAAGTAGTTATTCACCTCTCTTCCATGACATGGTCTTTCTACTTAGAAAGGATTTTAAGAAGTCTTCCATGCTGGGTTGTTTTTTTTTTCTTACCTACTTCTTGAGGAATTGTGGCAGTACCATTTTGCTGTCATGAGTTCCAGTTGTTTGGCCAACCCTTTTTGCCTGACTGGAGAGCAGGTTTTTGTGGGATTGACCCAAGGGAAGAGCAAGAATGGAATGATAGCGTGAACACACAAACAAGGTACCAGCTTCTGCCAACCAGACTTGCTAGAACTATCATTAACATCAACTCAGATTGGATTTTATTTATTCATTTACTTTCCTTTTATTTTATTTAGCAGAAGTTTGTGGTAATCTTTTTTTCACAACTGTATGTGTTTCTCTGCAGAGTAACACCGTGTGTGCTGCTGGATATGGGTATTTCTTTCATCTCTCTCCTGAGGGACCATCCAAAATGCCTCTCCTGTCCTTCAGTGAGAACACAGCCCATTCCTGCACCAGGTATTAAGGGACCTTTGGTTAAAGAGACTTTCCTTCTGTGCATGGTAGTGCTAACTATAACTGCAGCAGTGAGCAGAAATGGCCTTGTCCCTTCCGTCGGGATTTTGTTGTTGCTGGTAATTGTTTCTCAATTTTGCACTCTTTTTAAGGGCTTGCTTTCTTGTTGTTGGCTCAGTAGCAGAGCAGAGCCCATGATGGACTGGTGTGTAGTCGAGGCTATTTTTCAAGGTCTGACTGCAAGTAGTTTCCTAGTAGTTTCAATATATTCCATTCTTCTTCATTCACCAGCTCAATTTGTTAACTTGCTGTGCTCTCCTTTGTTGTCAGCAAGCACCTCCATCTCACTCCCTTGTTTTAATGATCCTGACTTAGTTGATAGTGCCACATTTAGCACATTTCTTCATCAAAGATTAACAGCAGAGCACAGAAGCTTGTACTCATGTGTTGAAATTAAAGCTAATTTTGAAGCATTCCAGAGAGTTTGAGCAGAGGAGGATGGCGTACAAGAGAACAGATACCCAGTTTCACTCTTACACTCTTTAACTTGTATTGCAGGCCAACAGTAGAGATATGATGATGGCTTCCGTGGCTTGGAGTGGCATTTCTTACCTCCAGATGCTTTGTGCAATAGCAGCATGAATGCTCAGCTCTTAAAGTTTAGCTCTGATTAAGTATGTTGAAATAGAGACTATGTACAGGCCTAAAGATGATGTTCTATGTCCACTAATGCATGCAAGGAAAATGTTTGCTTTGCTTTCTTTCGTAAACAGGCATGGGTTGCTTGTGTACCCAGAATATTTGCCAGACATCCCAAACAGCCCTGTTCAGTTCAACAGCTTCACAGTTTGGAGCAGCCAAGGTGGAGCCCAGGTGTGTTTGTCCCAGCTGTCCTCCATGGTGCTCAGGAAATGCTATTTCATCTCTATTGTCTCTATAGTGACTTTGCCTTTTCAGGCTGCAATTAGGCTACAGCTGCTGTACAACCTCTCGTACTGCTATAAAACCTCTCTTTATGTCCTTGTTCCTCATCCGGAGGCCCCTGTTTTGGTAATGGCTTATGTGAGCTCTCCCTGTAGTTCAGTGCAAACCCAGCATTACTGCTAGTGATGGCCCTGTTGGACTATCTAACCATCTAATCTACATTTGCCACTACGGGACAACCAAAAAGGTTCTCCCAGTGGATGTGAGGTAGTTACAGAATCATAGAATCCTCACAGTTGGAAGGGACCCTTCAAGGCCATCCGTCCCACTCCCTGCACTGAACAGGGACACCCACAGCTCCATCAGTGCTCAGCCCATCCAGCCTTGGCTATCTGCAGGGATGGGGCACCACTGCCTCTCTGGGAAGCTCTGCCAGTGCTTTACTACCCTTATTGTAAATAACTTCCTCCTTATATCCAGTTTAAATCTCTGTAAACATTATGGTTGGTGGAAGTTCTGTTACTTTTGTAGGGTTAATAGTTTCCATGGGAATTTTCTCCTCTAGGAACATTCTTCTAGCTGTTAGCTGACTGCAAGCTATACCTGTGGTTGTTTTCAAGGCGTCTTTCTGCTATAAACCTTGATGCTTTACCCTATTATTCTTTCCATTCATTAAAAGATGATATTTAGCACACTTTTAACCTGTTTGTTAACAGTTCTCTGAATTCTCTGGTTTTATTTCATACTGTTCTTTAATGGAAAACAAATTGGCCAAGTTCAAAAGTATTTGCAAAGCTAAAATAAGAAAATAAGGGACATTTCTTAAATAAATACAAAATCAAAACTTTTATCATTTTGCACTCTCCTGTTTTTCACTGTACTTCTAGAAAAGCATGGTTATAAACCACACTCTTTTTTAATTATCCACTCTATTCCTTTATTATGTTTTTATACAGATTTTCAGTAGCAAAAACCTCAGACTCCAAAATTTCCGAATCTATGCCTGCACGGATTTTGGCATTGACATCATTGAAAGCCTGGGAAACACAGCTGTAGCTAATAGTGTTTTAATTGGACACATTGGGCAAAAGGTAAGCACTGCAGTTGCACAAACTGTGAAATGGAAAAATAAAAGGGCAATCAGAAGAATAGCCCCTGTTTATGGAAAGTTTGGCTTTTAAATTGTCCGTAAGGAGAAATGAAGGCATAGATGCAGCTTCAGGATGAGTTTGAGAGATGTGCAGCTTAGCTCAGTGATTTGAGAATGGAGAATTATAGAATCACAGATTGATCTGGGTTTAAAAGGCCCACAGTGCTCACCCAGTCCCAACCCCCTGCTGTGTGCAGGTCTCCAACCAGCAGCCCAGGCTGCCCAGAGCCACATCCAGCCTGGCCTTGAATGCCTGCAGGGATGGGGCATCCACAGCCTCCTTGGGCAACCTGTGCCAGTGCCTCACCACCCTCTGGCTGAAAAACTTCCTCCTCATATCCAACCCAAACCTCCCCTGTCTCAGTTTAAAATCACTATCACCATCCACTGTTGTAAACAGCCGTTCCCCCTCCTGTTTATACACTCCCTTCAAGTACTGGAAGGCCACCATGAGGTCTCCCTGGATCCTTCTCTTCTCTGAGCTAAACAAGTCCAGTTCCCTCAACCTTTCTTCATAGGAAAATGGTAGGTTTGATTTCTATTCTTGTCAACATTCTAATTTCCTCTTCTCCTTCATACCATCCCTGGTTCACTGAGAACACACAGTGCTGCTTGCTTACTTGAGAGTGGACAATGCCACCTGAATATAACCATTTTTAATGCAATAAATACAATCTTCTATTATTTCTGCAGGCAGCCAGACGAAGTCCTTTGGGTGCTACCAGCTTGTTAACAGATTAATAACACAGATGATGATGAAATTTTAGCTACAGCTGGCCATGGCAGCTTGTTTGTGATTTTGAGGTCTTTTTTTTTGCACTGGTTAGGTTTCTGCTGCTTTTTATGAATTTAATTTTCTCTCCAACCAGCAGAAAAGAGTTCTAAATGAGTTTTCTTCAGAACCTTGCAGGAAGATATTTCTGCTGTAACTCTATTGAAGTGCGTGGTTCGGACACAATCCTGGTGTCTCTTGTCCAGTCCTACAGTGGCTCAAAGACACAACAAATTTCTCTCAGGGATGAAAGAGTGGTGTCTTTGTTTTTTGCTTTGCAGGATCTATGGTAGAACTCTGATGCTGTACTTGTTAAGAGATTTAGAGGCGCTCAGCTGTGCCTTGTTTCTTCCCACACCCCAGGGGGGTGATTATCTTTGATTATCTCATGATAAGAGCTTCCTTGTCATAATTTACATCTTAATTTATGTAATTCTCCCTTTAATAATGATGTCTCTTTAATATCAATTAAAACTTTATGACACTAATTTAATGGGAACAGTGGATATTTCTCTCTGCTCCCCTTACAGTTTTTGAATGCGGTGCTTTAAGCCAGCATGCTCTGGAAATATCAGGGCATTTCAGAACTGGGGCTTTGATCAATTAACACATTATGAGCAGGGCCAGATCCAGGGTCTAGAGAAAGGGAAAAAGACTTCAAATAGCCTCTTCCATGCTTTCATAAAGAAACTCAGTGCTGGTGTGGAGCTCTTTGAGGAATAGCATCTCTTCTTGAAAATATGAAGGGTTTGAGATGTCACACACACCAGGGGAGGAATCACCATCTCATACCCTCCTTCTATGTACCGATCATGAAAAATGATAGAAATAGTGGAAGAATAGGCAAGTACGAGCTAAAAACCTACAAATCTGAATTTGTTACCAGCAGCAAGATGGTTTCTGCTTAGCAGGGATGTGGAAGGAGGTGGCACAAAGACCAGGACCGCTGCACTAGGTGTTTTGCTCTAAGAGAAGTGGTGAAGATGCTGTCTCTTAAGATTAAAGATAACACCACCCCTTTGAAGTGACTATTTCTAAAAGTCCATTCCGTTCTAAATTTTGCGTTCTAGAGGATGCTTTCACACTGGACTGGTTGCTCCCTTGATTCTCTATCATAACTTTAGTGAGTTGTTTTCCTAAACTGTTTACTGGTCTCAGAAATGGTATCACATGTTCCTGACAGCTTTATCCTCCAGAGTAGCCCCTGGCTTTGAATACTTCTTTCTTCCCAGCCTGTATCCAGGATAAATGGACAGAGAATGCACTCACCCCGTCTTGTCATGGACCACAGCCACCAGGAAACCGAGTTTCTGTTTTATGTTCCTCATCACTTGTGATTTTGCTCTTCCTTTTCACGTGTTATGTTTTTTCCTGTCTCTTGCTGATCTACTTAATTTCTTATTATTCTGATATACCCTGAATTCAACCAGAGCTTTGAAGAGAGTCCAGCTTAAACACTCCCCACCCACCCCCAATCACAGGAAGTATTCTATGTCTCAGCAGTCAGATTTTTCTTGTAACATCAATTAGGATAATTGGCTTTATAAAGTATGGAAATCTCCTGCCTGATGTGGACAAGACAAGGTAAAGCCAAAGAGGCACTATAGCGCATTCTCCCTTGCAAAGTCCAACTTTTCCTAGTAGCCAATAGCCAGACAGAGCAAACAAAGCCATTGCTGCCCTGACAGAAACACTATTGCATACTGTACATGGTGAATTTGATGTTATTTATTTAATTATTATAAGTTGTGACACAATAGATAATACGTGTCCTTCAAATACCACACAGTACCCCAGAACCAGAGGCCTGAGTGCAGTCATCTTGTATCACAACTACTGCATGCTGAACTCATCAGGCTTGGGCATCCACATGTTGACTTGTTTCCGAATGCTCTATTTCTTCATGGCAGGATAAGACCTGTATGTCAGCAGGACTGAAAACTCCCAAAAGATTCCAGCTATTCGTCTCCAACACAGTTTTCAGAAACTTTGATATGAGCACTTGCACAGCAATCAGGACCTGCTCTGGCTGTTACAAAGGGCAGGGTGAGTATAACTTACACTCATTTAGCAGTGTTTGCACAGTTGTTGCGTTTCAGATTAATCTCTTTAGAAATTCTTAGCTTCCATAAGCACCGATTGACATTCCAGCTGAATCTTGGAATGAGTACTGTGCAATGATGAAGAATACCTGTTAGGTTTCAGTCATCTTATCACTATGTTACCTATAGGTAACTTATCCAGGACTAGGCTTTGGTTTGTATGTGTGTTTCCGCCATGTTTCAGTGCAGTAAATAGTTTTCAGAATCATTGCTCTCTATGCTTCACTTCCCCAGTGGGGATACCAAGCTAACAGCTCTTGCCCACTCACAGGGAGGTGGGGCATAGGATGGTGATACGTAGGATGAATACTGTGCGTGTTGTGCAGCACAGATGAATTGAGAAACCATATTGTATGATGATCTGCATAACAACCATCAGTCAATAACATTTAACCCTCTGCATTTTGCCGACTTTGCTGGACTCCTCTGCTTTATGTGCATTTAAGGTCAGGTTGCTAGTTATCCAAATTATCCAAATTATCTCCCTGTGAAATGGCTTCATCATTTAGTTGGAACCACATATCACATGTTTTTTTGAGACAAAAGGAGCCTTATTTTTGAACTGATTTCATTTCCTCAATGGGACTTAGGGATGGGTTTTTACACTCTGACTTGTTGCGTCTTCATTTTGGGAGGTAACATTTCAAGAGTGAGGATTTTTTAATAGCTATGACACATCCTTGCAGAAATTTACCAAGCTGCTACCTCAGGCCAGCCTAAACCTTAGGTGAATTTGCCTAAGATAACGTATGTAAACTAAGCATCCTTCTGAGCTTTGAAGAAGTACCCAAAGGCTCTCTGAAGAGCGTTCCAACTGCAATTACCTCTTAAATATATTTATATATAAACGTATACTGCCCTACAATAACATGAGAGAAAAAAAGACTTCAGGAGCTGAGATCAAAGGACAGGAGGAATAGTAAAATCTGACTCAGAGAAAGCTACAACTGACAGTATGATAGGTAAATAGTAACCAAATGAGGCACATGGACGCTCATGCCAAAACTGACTTGTTCTGGTTGATAGGGCAATAATTTTCTGTCATTTCTGGACACATATTTATATGTTCAAAACCTTTCTGTGCTTTAGCTCACATGAATATTCCTCCTTGCTGAATCTATCTGTGTTAACAGTAGTGAAAACAAACTCCAGACACACTTTTCAGCCAAGGCTTTACTGTGCCAGGTGCTATACATATGAATGTGTTATTTACACACATACATAAGCAGCCCTTATCTCTGAATAATTTGTCTTATAAATAGAGCAGAAAGGATCTATAAAAATCACTGTTTTGGGGACAGTAGCTTTTGGCACTGAGACTTAAGAAAAGGTGTTTGGAGTCACTCAGGAGATGCTGGTAGAGCAGCACCTGGATCAGACAACAGGATCTTGGCCATGGCAAGCATGGTACATGGCAAACATCTTTTTTGTTCCTTTTATTTATTTATCATTTTTCTGAATCCCACCTCTTCTTGAAGCAGTAGTCACACTTCCAAAATGATGATAAAGCAAAGCTAATCTCTTTTTTCTTCTGTCTGTGTTTTTAAACTGCTGTTTGTTCCTCCCAGGTGGGTTTACAGTGAGACTTGAACATCTGACCTTCACCAATTCACCTTTCCAAGTGTCCTTCCCTTTTCCACACGCTGCCATTCTTGAGGATCTTGATGGCTCGGTCACTGGGAAGGAAGGAAGTCGTATTCTCCCTTCTACAGACATCCTTGTGGCTTCATGCACAACCAGTGTCAATTTCAGCCAAGCTCTGGGTGGCAGTGTATGCAGCAAGGACCTTGTTTTCCACCGTATGTCTCTTCACTTGTAAGTAAGAAAGCCAATTCTGAAAATTTGGGGTGGATGTCACTTGTTATGTTCTATATTGTATTATATATATATAAGGTGATTGCAGCGAGTGTGAGGTTGGTCTCTTCTCACTGGTGACAGGAAGAGGGGAAATGGCCTCAAGTTGCACCAGGGGAGGTTTAGGTTGGATATCAGCAAACACTTATTTACAGAAAGGGTTGTTAAGCACTGGAATAGGTTCCCCACGGAGGTGGTTGAGTCACCGTCCCTGTATTTGATTAAAAACCATTTCGATGTGGTGCTCGGGGACATGATTTAGTGGTGGGTTGTTACTTAGGGTAGTATGGTTAGGTCGTTGGTTAGGTTGGACTTGATGATCTTTAAGGTCTTTTGCAACCTGAGCAATTCTATGATTCTGAATTGACACAGGATAGACACTGCTGCTATCTGCATGACCCCTTTGTTGAGGCTACTTGTTCTTGCCCAGGCAGTTCCCATGGCATGGCTTGCAAGAGAGGATAGGGACCATTTCCAATGGGCAATTTGGGTGCAGTCATCATGGCTTTGAGGAAAAGAACTCACCTGTATGGACAACTATAGAAAGTATAAAATATCCCTTGGCCTTCAGGCCAGAAAACTCTCTTTGGTTTAATTTATTTATTAATTTAGAAATGGCCTGCTCATATTTAATTTATTTTTCTGAGGTTCTCAGCAAGCTGCTTACCCTGTGTTACCTTGGTTTTCCACCTATAATCATGGTCCTGTCTGGAGACAGGACATTACCTTGTTCTTTTTGCAGCATTACACTGACCTTTAAGTGGAGGTTGTGGTATATTGCTATTTTTTCTCTTTTCAGCTTACCAGAGGGATATAAATGGGCATTTGTAGAATTGGGAATGTGGCTCAGTGTGGTCAGGGTGAGACTGATGGCTGAGCCTCAACCACAATCAGAAATTTAGTGGGTGAACTGGAAACTTTGCCAAGGTCTTCTGACCGCTGAAATATAAAATAGCCACAGATTATGAGAACACCACCCCTGATCAGGAGATGCAGTCTTAAAATAATAAAAATAATTTTAATTTAATTAGAGTCTAAGCCATGGTCTAAGAGTGTTTCCTCTTATGCTCACTGTGAGAGATTTCCCCCAAAATTCCCAAAGAATGGGTGGCCATGAATAGATTGTTTTTTCATGTCTTCAGCAGGATATTTCTGGCATCGTATTTCATTTCTGTGTTATTTTCATGAAGTATTGGGTTTGTATTGTGTATTATATAATTTGTATTATATTTTCTACTAAAACTAGATTCAGTTTTTTATTATTTCACAGTCCCATCTCCCATACAATAAGCAGCCATATGGTACGGAACATACAATAACTTCATAATTTATTTAGTTAGCTAGTTAGAAGGTGTTTAGTTAGAAAACTTCCTGTCATTCTGTTGTAGCCATGTCTTTCTTACCTACCTCTTTGTGGTCTTTCATTTTGCTTTTCTTTGTTTTATGTGAGGTAAATGTAGGCAATTCATATCAGCAAACGTTTTATTAAGACTGACCCAGATCACAACATAAGCATTTTTTTTTCCGATATGATTATAGATTACCATCAATATTATGGCATCAGAAAGTGGTAGAAGGGAGATAGGAAACTCAAGAGTCAGCTTTTGTAATTGTGAGAGACAGAGCTTTCTTGGCAACTAGATAATTGCTCTTCTGAAGTAGATGAGATTCTAGTTCCCACTTGATTGTGATAACACCTCTGTTTATATACTGAAATAAAAATAACATTTTTTTGGTCTTATTAAACGATTGTGGAACCCAAAGCATAAATGAATGAATCACTTTACAGATGAGAGCGACTGCGGTAAAACAGTGATGTAGCTCCCAGAGCTCATTCAGCACTTAAATATTACTAGAATGATTTGGCAGGTGAGCCAAAAACTCAGTATAAGTGAATTCAAATTGAGTCAAAGACATTTATAAACTAAGTTTACAAACTTAGATATCATCCTGAAGTACATGTGGTCACCATGTGGGCACTGATGTGTCCTAGTGCAGGTAATTCCTCCTTGCATCAAAAGGTAGTTAAGGAGCAAATGTAAATACGAGTTAGAATCCTGATCTACACTTTATCTTCCCTATAAGTTTCTTGAGAGTTTTGGGTAAATCATATCAAGGGAATCAGGCACTTCTCAGCCAGCCTTTCTTTCCTTTTATAATTATTCATGTACATGAGCTGAGAGCCAACCTAAGTCAAAGATAGTCAGAAGTCTTGGTAGCAGAGATCAGCATTCAGGCTGGGAGACAGAGCATCCATCCTGTCAGTGCTGCTTCCAGATCCTCCTTCCTGAGCAGCTCTTACCAGCCAAGTCACTGTCATGTTGAGGTGACTGTATGAACACAAGCAGCAGCTGTTCTGAACAGTGAGTCAGGGATGCCTTGCTCCAAAAAGGAGCTGGTGGAGAAACAAGGTGGAAAGTGAAAGGAGCTGGAGGGTCTGAAGGATGCAGGTCAGTTAGGAAAGTATGACATGACTATGGAAGGGAAGGGTGAATTCTGTCCAGATGTATTTGAAGAGTGTTTGCAATAAAAAAGGAATTGTTTGGGATTAGTATAACAAAACATGACTGGGAGCAATTGGCAGCAGTTGAGCAGACAGAAGAAGAAAGATAGGCTGGGTGACAGGAAGGTTTTCCTAACAACACAGTCTCTGGACTCATCTAAATAAAAGGATGAAAGTACTGTTGCTTGGATTTCTTTAGTTTCTGATGAGCAAAGAATTAAACGTAGCTCTGGAAGTAATCTTTCTGCGGTGCTCTACCAGCCCTGGAGTGCACAACCTGTCAAATCTGCAGTTTGCTAGTTCCTGGTTGTGCTTCGTTAGGCTCCTAGCTGTTCCTCACCATTTGTGCTGAGTCCCTGCAGCTAGGAAGATGAGGGGCTGTGAAAACCATGGGTGAAAAATGGGATGTGAGCCTTTAAGTCCAGGCTTTAAGATCAGGAAGCACACTTGCAAACCACCAGACTGAAGTGTCAACGTAACAGCATCCTCACTTTGATATGAACTCACTGTGAACAAGGAGATTATTTCAGGCAATAGCAATTAAATAATTGCTCGGTAGCCCTCTCTTGGTGCAGGTCTCCATGCTCCTGAATAACAAGTGTGAGGGGCATGGTGTGCTGATTTGCTTCCCCTGAGGACTGGACTCCAGATCTAAAGATCTTAAAGTCTGAGGGAGGATTTTGGAAGAGAAATCCTGGTAAGGCAAGATGGTTGGTCAGAGAACCAAACAGCATCTGATGGTCCTGTTTAGGAAGGAGTTTGGACCAAATAACCCCTTGGGATTCATCCCAAGTTCAACCATTCTGTGATTTACTCACACAGGATGGAGACAGCTTGGTACAGCATAGTTACCATTATCTCAGCAGCCTCAGGCTCATTTCCTGACTTTGAGGACAACCAGCAAGGCCTGGCCACAGCTGTCTTATGCACCTTCTTAGCCTACAGAAGATCAGGGAAGTTGTATCAGTGCTACCTTTTAGGAAAGTTCCCATTTGGGATTTGTCTAGGAGAGGATTGGTTGACACAAACCCAAAGCACGTCCAGTTACAATGTGGTCAATTGAATGTAGGCACCCAGCTGTCTATCTGTCTATTCTGTTTAATTTACCAGGGTACAATAGCATATTGGCACCATCTTTTCCACAAGATGTGTCTAGAAAATGTCTGAGTTTTTAATTTTATTTTAGTTTTTGAGGAAAACCTTGGGAACCCATTTTTGTTGTTAGAGAAAACAAGAATGTTAAGCAGTTACTAACTCCCTGTCTTGAATTGCTTCACTCAACAACTTCCAGAGCAACAGGAATCCATTCCCAAATCTGCATTGCTGTAACAATGCCTCCTCCACGAAGTCCAGTTGAAAGTTAAACTAATGTGTCACTTAAACACTCTTTAAAGAGGGTTTTTATGTCTTTTAAAAATGTAATTGAAGCTTATAAAAGTCTTTATAAATTTATATGTGGGAAAGTTATTGAGTAATCTGAAGAACAGCTTATGCCATGGCACAGAGCAGCATGGCTGGAGGCTAGATACGGCTGCTCCAAATGCCACCGCTACCCATATTATAGAGAAAATATGAGTCTCTATTAATATTAAAACAAATTTTCATTAAAAAATTGTCATAACATGATTAAGTGACTTGAAAATTTTCTTCATATTATGCATAATTTTTACAAGAGGAGTGCATTAGAATAATCAGCAGCCAGACAGCACCTCGTGGTCAAGGGGACTCCAAACACTGCAATCTCGTGTACCAGGAGGAAGTTTGCCTCTTGTTCACTTTCACTGGCTTTTCCCTCCTCCCTGCAGAAAGCTGAGTCTTGCTCAGTCATGTCGTTTGAGCCTTTTATTGTTTCCCTCTTCTTAGTCTGCTGCAGAGGAAAAGATTAACTTCTTCTTTATAGCCTTAATTCTTAAATCTGGTCTAATATCCTCTCCTGTAGTGCATGCATTCAGTTGCTGCACACCCAGCCGTTGCTGATGGGTTAGAGTGAAAAGAATAGCATACCCCCTACGTCTGGGTCTTTGAGTCTTGAAGAGAGTTCAAACAGTTACTCTCGTTTTGCTTTTCCTTTGATATTTACTTACTGCGGAGCCTCCAGATGAACACCCGCCTGCTGTGAAACACCCTTACTGTCACTGTTGTTTTTTACTCAATGTGTATGTGCTCAGTTGCTCTCTGAGTACATGATGGTATTCACACATGGGGCAGCATGCGTGCTCACTTGGCCTCATGGAATAGCCTTCTCAGTGGCCTAACATAGAAGCAAATATTTAAGGGTTGGCTTTTGAGTGTTCAGTCCACAAGCACATCAGCTGAGCTTCAGAGCTTCATCTGTGCCAGCTCACCAAAGAGAGATTTGCTTCCGAGTGCAGGACCTCTTGACATTTGACTTACACCTTAGAGTATTTGCAAGAAAGCTGTGTCCAATATGAGTTTGACTTATGAGTGCGCAACACATGTCCTTGAGCCCAGCCCTCAGCTTGGCTATTGGCTCCAATGTTCCTAGGTGCAGAGGGAGGTATTTAACATCGAGGGAGTGTTTGGTAGCCCTATGCTTTCTTTGCCTGCAATGAAAAGCTATTTGGATGCTTCTTATGGGCTGAATAGATTCAAGCCACATCTATCAGCTGGGCATGCTATCATAAGCAAAGAATTATTAGTCCAAAAATTGCATTAATTTTTACAGGATTGAGTGGGCAATGAGAGTGCTGTAAAAGTGTGCTCCGAATACATGCATCCAAATGTTAAGATTCATGTTGGATGCTTCAGAACTCCACCTGATGTGGGATAAGTGGAGTGACTAAGCTGCCATCTGCAGGTCTTTGCTATGCTTACACTGCAGAGTTGTTTGAGCTGCTTGCTTACCAGCCATATTCCAGCTCAGAGTGCATCCCTAATTTGAGTTCTCCTTAAAATACCAGCCTGTAAATTGTAGAAGCTGGAGAACTGATCTTAGAACAGGAATAGGTTAGGAAGACAGAAGCAGCTAGCTTGAAAGCTACCTTAAAAGGTACCCTCTTAGCTTGTTGTTCACAACCCTTCCAGTTGCTGACATCACCTCAATTCTTCTGCACTGCAAAGTCAAAATATCCCATAGTAGCCACTCAGGACTGGGGACAACAGTCTTGTTCGTTTCCTGATGATCTCTGCCTACAAAAGCTCACTGACGATAAGGATTCAAAATACAAGTCAGGCTTGAAACAAGGTATTTCTCAACAAAGATATGTATATTTACTGAAAGCAGATGAAAATTCAGATTTTTGGCAATTCAAGTAAAATGTACTGTTCTTGGGCCTGGCATCAAACATGTAAAGGGTTTGCTGTGGCCATAATTTGCAATTAGCCTCCATTTGGCCAACAATAAATGGGACCATTGCTATAAACATTTGGCGTCCTGTTTGAAGTGAGATGCTGTATTGTTTCCTGTTTTAGGAAAGGGATAATCATAATGGATTATCACAAAAATCTATCAAACAGAAAGCAGTTAGAGCTAAGCACATTGTCTGCCTTCATACGCACAGATATGGACCCTTAGGATAAGGAAGCTAATGGTAAACATAAACAGGAGAGTTAATATTTGTTCTACTTGATGTTGTTGATTGGTTTCACAAATCCTTGGAGGGCCATCTATGCCAAACAGTTGTGCACAATGTTCTTGAGCTACATTACGTAATAGTTTGTACGATTGCCATTGGTAAACCGTTACTCAGACTGTAAAGTCTTATCTAGCAAGCCTGCCATATTTCTAGAGAAAATTGCTCCTTAATTGAAACCTGCTTCAATATAAAAATATGGCCTTTTCAATGAGTCATCCTTTTTTTTTTTTTTTTTCCTTCTTACAGTTTGTAAAGGCTTCCAGTGGTTTAAAGTGAGGGTTAATTTTGCATTAAGACCATTGCCTGCTAGTTTCTTTCAAATAAAGCCAGAGGAAGTTCGGGGGAAGGCTCTTTCCTCTGATAATGAAGCTCTCCATGTTAATGATGCGTGCAGGCTCCCTCAGATCCTCTGAATTAGAAATACTTGTGTGTGTGAGCACTACTCTGCTCCATTAACATTAAGGAGAGGTAGATTGGTGGCTATTTAGGGCACAGTGAATTCGCTGGCTATTTAGGGCAAATGGAAATGGTGCTAATTGTGGCTGGTAATTCCATTAGTAAAGTACTTTCATTTTGGTATCTGTTTGGCAGATAGGTGGGAAAAAAAAAGAAAAAGCACAATCCTTTCAAGGGGGAATGTAGTGTCAAGCTCATTATTTCCTTGTACGAATGTTCTGTGCAGAATTGCATTTTTCATGTTCCCACCAGTTTTTTCAGTGTGTGTGCTCTGTGTCAAGAGTAGAACGTGAAAAGCAAGAACGTGGTGTGCCACGTCAAGAAAATCCCAGATGTTTCAGGCCATGGGATGCCAATTTCTCTCCTGCTCCCTTTCCTTCCAGGTCGTGAACAAACTTCCCAATTAAAGTCAGGGAACCTAGACTACCTTGCTATATGCATGAACAGTGTTTTCGTGAGAAAAGTGGTTCAAGCAGTCTGATCAGGCTTCTCCAGCAATCATAAAATGGCTTGGGTTGGAAGGGACCCCAAGGATCATCAAGTTCCGGCCCACCATCAATGAAAAGTAAAGAGCGGGGATTTACACTGCACAGGGGATGTGTCAGGCTCTCTGTCTCTTGCTGTGGCATTGTATACCTTGGTAACTCAATAAGACAATTCTGATGTACAACGTAGTTTAATTTTGCACCACACCATGTTTGGCATGCTACTGCTGCTAAAAATGTATTCTTGAATACCTGTGCGGGTGCTGATAAATGTGGCAGTAATGTGCTTGTTGTCATTTACTTGCTTAATTAGCAGCCTAATATCCTGGTCTAGCTAATGCCTATAAGAGGAGGTTTATTAGTAGTACGAAAGCAGTTTAAGCCTTATAAACTCCTTCCAGTCAGTTTCATTGGTCTGCCAATATCTTCTGGTTGAGTGATTCTTTGCTGATTCACACTTCCCCTGCTTCCCACTGCTGTTTCTCAGCTGAATGTTTCCAGGTAATCAGAAAGCCCTTTGCCAACATGACAGGCACCAGAATAGCGAAGCAAAATTGGAAATGATTTTAAAAGAGGAAAAAACAAAGCAATCTGCTGGCGACCCACCTCCAAGCTGCCTGCTATTGTAATTATTGTCCCCTTAGCTGCAAGGAGAGGATAAACAAAAGAGCCCCAAAAATTACAGATAGTGTAAATCAAATTAAGAGATGACATTTGCTTTAGCGTTGTCTGTCTTAAGAAAGAGGCCAGCATCCAGTCTGGAGCACTGAGTAACGTTCCAAGATACCTCGTTTTAGTGTAGTACTCTGAGAATGAGAAATACTCCTTCAGATATGCTAAGAAGACTTTTTATTTTTAGCTCGGTGTCATCTCAAATGCCAAAGCTAAGTGGAATAAAGGTGAAATGGCCAACTTGCCTTGATTCTGCAGCAGCATTTGATTCATTCATAAATCTGTTGCATTCATCTTTATGGCAGAATCATGGCCCCAAGGTACCTTGGCAAGCAAGCAAGGCTTCTCCACAGCTGAGAATGAGATCTGAAGTCCTGGGACATTTATCTCTAGCAATTCCCTATGCATAGAATGTAGAAGAAGCAGATACGACCTTAGCTCAGTGCCTAAAATTAAGAGGTAAATTCCAGCTACTGTTATGTCACTCTTCCTACATCTTTTGTAGATCACTTGGACCTTGGAGTTGTGTACTGTTTTGACTGAAACAATATTTTAGCACCTTCAATCTTGAAGACTAACCATTATTTTTCCGTTGGCATTCAATGGAAGTGGTATGATTCTCTTACAGAATAAGCCTGTCCAGGTTGTTTTACATGTCAGCAGGGCCTTCTGTGATGTCTTCTATGGTAGGAAAACACAAAGACATTCTCAGTCTTAATTCCAGAGGTAGAGCAGGAGCATAGCGTAGCTAACCAGAGCCTAATTTCAGCCATAGTTTCCATCAGTTTCAAGAGCTGTTGCAGGAATGAAAGATGTTGAGGACCAGAATATAGGTCTTTGCATTGAAGCAGTTTCTAATCAGATTTTGAATCAAATGTTGGATATTCAATGTCTGAACATCAAAAGGGTTAACTGCTTTTCATCTTTATCATAGAATCATTCAGGTTGGAGAAGACCTCCAAGATCCCCAAGCCCAACCCCAGTCCACCCTACCATGCCCCCTGCCCACGTCTCTCAGTGCCACAGCCCCCACGGTTATGAAACATCTCCAACGTGACCCCACCACTTCCCTGGGTAGCTGTACGACTACATCACCACTCTTTCTAAGGAGCAGTGTTCCCTGATATCCAATCTTATCCTTTCTTTTGTGTAGTTTGTTGGTTTCAACAAGCCAATTCCTGAAAGCTGAGTGTTCTGTATTTTCAGACATTACGATACACAACCTAGCATCTTGGGGAAATTAGCAGTCTTCTTAGTAAGAATCTCAAAAATCAAGGTCAGTTTAGCAAATTTGAAAAAAAAAGTCCATGTACAGGAAAATGATGGAATTTGCCCCTGAAGAGGAAGCATTGTAAAATTATTGCTGTACTCAGCACTGGTAGTTAACACCCATTCCAGCCTCCATTTGTGATATCATTACTACTGTTGGTGGATACTACTACCATTGATACTGCTGAATTTTTTCCTCAGAGTAATTCAAGAGTGGAAAGTACTAGTGAAAAACAGAAACAGTGTTAAGTTATCATTTGGATGCTGAGAGACAGCATATACTTACTGCAGTATTCAAATAAAAATAAAACTGTAAATGTTGCAAAATGACAAAGATAAGTAACAAAAAGTGATTATATTCTTTTTTCCTCCAGAAGAGAGGCTCCAGAGATTCCCTACAATTTAACTGTGATTGACAGTAGGAATAAGACAACCACAGTCAATTACGTCCCTGACACTCTCTCAAACCTGCATGGCTGGATGTGTCTGCTCCTGGATAAAGAGACCTACACACTGACGTTTGACAGCCCTTTGGTTAGCAAGCATCTCCAGGTAACACAGACATTTTTTGTAATTTCTAAATTATATTTAGAGGAGATAACCATGCATTCATCTTTCTGGGTGGACAGGGAGAAAATCTCTTTAAATTTATAAGCAGAGTTAAAATACGATGACCTAATTCTGAAGCCCTCAGAAGTAACCTGGAGTAGGAATAAGGTTTTGGATGTAGTAGATTAAAGTTCAGTGTGGAATGAAGAAATTAACAAAATTCATATTATCTTAAGGCATCACAAAGCATAGTTTTCTTAAAGTATTATTCTGCTGTATCTTTTAAGGTGACAAAAGGAGTTGATTTTGTATGCATTCATCATCACCTCCTACTTAATTTTACCTACTCAGTTCCAGAGATTTCAATACATATTGCTCAGAAAAGTCTTTTGCCCTTGTGGAACACCATCCCCTTTATTCCTCTTATACTACAATCTCTAGAACTCTAATCACAGAGACAGACACGTTTATTTTGGTTCCTCCTCCAGTATTCAGTCACATTTAGCAACTTCACAACTGGGAATTACTTGCTGGTGGAACACAAGGATCTTCCTGCCCAAGTTGAGGTTGTGGTGTCCTGTGGGAAAAGGACTGGACAGCCACTTCAATCTCTGCCTTCCTATGGTCATCACAGGAGCTGTGACTGGTATCTCGACAGCACACTAAGGAAGCTAACCTACTTGGGTAAGTATGATGGCAGAGCTGAATCTTTTCAATTAAAGCCACAGGACACTATGGAGCCTTAGCCATTAGGTCTTGCAATGGCCTTTCAGTAAGTGAGCAGCCCTTCAGTAAGACCAGTGAAATAGGTAAGTGTGTGCACATCAGTATCCATCTGATGCCCATTCTATCAACAACAGGAATGTGTCATTAACCGTGCCTGATGTGGCATCAGTTGCATTTCAATTGGTCTTTCGGAGTGGAAAAAGCATTAAATTCCACTAATGATCTCTGGTGACAGCTGGTCCCATATCACACATATCATTTATAAACCATGTGCAGTTTATGCAGGATGAGCCCACTGAAGGCAATAGGATTTCACTGTGCAAGGCTTCTTCCTGTGATTATAAACTTTCAAAAGCAACACAGACTTTTATGTATGAGTGTCAGATTTGTACACTGGATCATGAAGTGTGGTGGTCTCTCCCTTAGAAAGTTCACCTGTTTAATGATATTTAATGGAATTGACAGCATCTTCAAATTTAATTTATTCTTTTATAATGCAAACAGTTTCCATAACTCCTGTTGTTAAGTCATTTCTTCTAAAAAGGTCTAAGTTCTGTATGTAGAAGGAAAAATAATGATAGTTGCAATCAATAATAGCATAATCTGGAATCACAAAGGCACTTCAGTGAAGTGGAGTTCACTTCATGAAGCATAGCTTTTCTTGATCATCATACAAGAAAACTAAAGTATCAAGATGCTGATTTTCACAGGAACAGAAAATTTTGTCACTGATCTGATGAATTTCTTTTATGAATTGTTCTTGGTTTATCTGTTGATGGCATGCAAATGACTTTCTCATGTGGGATCTACAGGGAAACAGGGAATAAAGGCAGATAATCCTCTGAGCTTGGTCTTTAGTAGTAACGAAATAATTCAGTGTACATTTCAGGAGATGTGAAGAGGCCTATCCCTTAACATCAGTTTGAAGGCTCACACTAGCTACATCCATCTCTGGTCCTGAGGCCAACTGGCACTGCACAGCTTGTGTCCATACAGCTTAACATTCTCTCTCTTAAAACAGGCTGGTTGCACCCAGGCTTCAAATTAGAAAAGATCCCTGTCCTGTGCTAACTCTCAAATCATAATGGTCACCATCTGGGAAAGTGCATTGGTCTGGGCCAAAGCTCTGCCAGGAGCTTGGCCAGCAATATAACCTTATAGAATATTGGGAGCCAGCTCTTAGTCCCATAACTTGGCTTTATTTAGTACAGCTGTTGAGCCTAACGCTGGTCCAAGATCATGTTAGATATCCACTACAAAGCAAACAAACAAAAAAAACCTGTTCATTTTGTTTTGGTTTTGTTTTTAATTCTTTCTGTTTTCTAACTGCACAGATTTGTTCTTTCAAATGTGAAAGTCAACCATATTCAGCTTGGGTATCTTGAGCTGCACTTTCATAAACAGAACAGCATGGGAAAGCTCAGAAGATATTTCTTGACCTCTTGCAATTGCTGGGGAAAGGGATGGACTTGAGAAGACCAAGAAAAAAATGTTCAGGCCAGCACATATCACTCTAGCATCTTAGATACATTCTTGTTCCTCATCTGCTTTCCTTTCATTTGATTCCTATTATATGAAGAGCTCGATGCTATTTCTCATTTTGATATACAGAGAAACAATCAGAATACACCAGGGAAAATTTATGGCAACGCCTAACATGTGTAAGTCATGCAATGAACATTTTCAGCCTTGGCTAGCATTGAGATCAGTGATTCAGTGTTGGGTAACTAATACCTAACACTGTTGGTAGGGTAAAAGTGTGAAAGAAAGTGGGTGGATTCCTAACCCTGGTGTGCCATTTAATTTCTCTCCTAATCTCATGTGTGCAGGATGAGGGTGAGGATAACTGGCCATCAGAGCAGGCTCGTGGCATGTGGCATTCCAGTCACTCAAGGTCCTTAGATGATGGTCAGGCGTCCTTTCAGAGAGGTACGCTCCAGCTCTGTGAGAAGCTGTTAGAATCCTCGTGGGCTGGGATTTGTGCTCCATAGGAGGCTGGAGAAGATGGCCACAAAAGTCCCTCCTGGCCTTGGTATCCCACAAGGTCCATGCAGCGACCAGGAGAGGACAGTACTTGGAGATCTGGCCTTCAGAACACTTTCCCACCCAACTCTGCGAGCTGTTTTTATTTTTTAGTTACATTTAACTATATGAAATAATTGGCCAGCTAATTAATCCCGTTTACAAGCTTTGTCGGATTCTTCAGCTGTCAGTCATGCCTGAGCCCGCGGCCGGCGTTTAGTCTCAGCTCCCTCCTTCATGTGACTTGGTCTCCATGGCTACAGGCTGCATCTGCTGACACCCCACTCTCTATTTACTGCTTAATTAAGAATTTCACGCTCAGCCCTTATCTGCTGCTAAGAACAAGAACACACTGTTAAGAAACTCCAAATTTAGGCTGCAGCACAAGGAAAGCATTTCTTGTAGCCCTGCCTGTGTGGAGCCTCTTTAACTACCCTCTTGGCAACCGCGCTGCCACCCTTCAATCAAAAATCATTAAATGGGGCAGAGATAATGAGCATGTAGCATATCAAAAGGAGGATGTTTGCTCGGGCTAAGGAGGAAAAGCTGTAAGGGCCCATAAGCAGCCGCCACTTCAAAGGGAGCAGGGGCTGATAAAGAGTCATTTGTTCCTGTTTGACTTATGTAAAAGGTCTGGTATGTTGGAGGCCCGTCTCGCAGACGCGGGTCCCCCCTCTCGGTGCTCGTGTGTCAGCAGCCGGGCAGCTGGGCCCAAACGCCATCAGCCCAAGCATATAATCACCCGACCCCGCGCCCACAATGGGCACTTGTAGGGGGTGGACGGGGGACAATGGGGACACAATTATTGCAGCTGCTTCGGGAGGGCCATCATTCTTCCCGCGGAATGGCGTAGGCCCTGGCAGGGTGGAGGGGAGAGCTCCAACGTATTATTCATAGTCTGACTTTGGGAAGCACATCGCCACACCGGTGGGGTTTCGACAGCTGCTTGTGTCCCGCTTCGTCCTAATAATTGTACATTCTGTCAGGGGTCAGCTTACTTTTGACCCTCTGCCTTTGTGCCCGCTGGGATGCCTTTTAGGGCGAACGGCGGGGAAGTGGCAGGGCTGCGTTACATCCAAAATTAACATCGGTAAATACGGATCAGATGCCAGCTCATTCATGGGCAGGCTCCCAAATTCACACAAGGGAGGGGGGGGGGGGGGAAAGAGGAGGAGAAGGGGAGGGAAGACCCTATGGAGGAGGAGATATTGTTATTCAAATGAAGAGGGCAGCTGAGCAAGGCCAATTTGGCTCATGGATGACTTGGGTGTTGTGCACGCTTCCCCTGTCCAAAATTGCCCAGTGACATGCGTTTCTCTATGGGGAAGAAAAAAAAAGCCCGATACAAAAGGCAAGAAAACATACCGTATGGAGGGGATTAAAGGAGTTAAGTTGCCTTGATGCGTTGCTTGCTCACACTTTTGTAAATGAGACGCAGGCGTGGGACCATACAGGGGGTGCTGAATGGGGAGAAATCATTGTGATGGAGAGCACTGCTGTGATGTGGGGCACCTGTGCTGAGATCCTGCTAACAAAGGTGCTTGCTGCTACCTACATACGTCACCTCTGTTTACCAGTCCCTTTAAAAATAATCTTTTGAAACCAAAGAGAAGAATTGGCATTCAAAGAGGGAGAGCCCCATTTCCCTGCTAGCGCTGAATGAGGTTAAGTGAGGACTCAGACCATCTTGGTCTGAGGAATCTGGGGAGAATCTAGTCTCTTTGACACCATCAGCTTTGCTTTGATGCTTCTTAGTCTTTGTAGCATCACCTTTTGTTTCTCTGGGGCACCCCATGTTGTTAGAGAGGTGCTCCTCAGTTACAGTCTTTGAATTGATGTGTGGTTTCCCTTCGAGGCAGGAGAGGTTTAGGTTAGATATTAGGAGGAAGTCTTTCATTCATCCAGAGGGTGGTGATGCACTGGAACAGGTTGCCCAAGGAGGCTGTGGATGCCCCATCCCTGCAGGCATTCAAGGCCAGGCTGGATGTGGCTCTGGGCAGCCTGGGCTGCTGGTTGGAGACCTGCACATAGCAGGGGGTTGGAACTGGATGAGCACTGTGGTCCTTTTCAACCCAGGCCATTCTATGATTCTATGATTCCCAAATGCTGTTTCAGGAGGGCAGCCTTCATGTGGAGTGACCACATTGAACCAAAAAAGCCCTTCTTGAAACAGGAGAGGTGGAAAGAAACATCACACTGTGGGACATCTGGGATATTTTTAGGAGAAATGTCCTGTGTAAATGACAATAATAACATTATGAGCTTTTTAAGTCTGTTACAAATACGAGCATATGGTACCACAGCGTGGGATTGCTCCTTGGTTAAGGTCTCTGGGCAATACTGGAATTGGCTGCAAACCAGAGAGATGTTGCTTCCTTTTTGTTCACTTTTGATGTGTTTAAACCATTTTCTTTTGGAATAAAACAAAACATTGGCTTTCTCCATCTCTCCATCCCACATAGCTTTTATTTTATTTTTTTTTTCTGAAATGGAAGCGCTTGTCACGAACAATATTGTGAACATCTCTGGAAGGATTATCAAACTTTTTCTTGACCCCAAATGCATTTTTTCCTTAGACACAGCTTTTACGGAGACAGATCACCCTGCTGACTTTGCTCAGGCTGCTCATGTGTGAGTTGTTAAGAGGGCCTGAGGCCTGATCTCGTGTTACTGCTGTGTCAGAAGCAGGTCTGCAGTTTCCGTAGTTGTTCAAAAAAAGATATAATTTGATTACACTTATTGTCTTTCTAAATTCCTAGAGAATGATCTCACTTCTAGTTTGCTCCACGGGTTGTTGTAGTTGCTTCGTGTAGGAGAAAAACAGGCCCTTAAGACAGTTTGGTTCTAATATTAAAATACAGAGAATAAACGTATTTTTCTTCAGCCTTATTGCTCAGGGACAAAGGGGAGTCCTAGGTGAAAGGCTTGAAAATTGCATTAATATTTCTTTGAAGGCACTGATATCCATCCTGATAAAATTCACCCCACATCCATTGTTTTGGGTGGTCAGTTGGAGAAATAAGATAAAGAAATGCTTCCATCATACTTTCAGCAATGGTCTTGTGAGTGTGTGAAAGCAGGAATTTCATGGCTTCTTCTCCATCACTAATCTGCTGCAAGCAGGAATCAGTCTGTACTTGCCCAAATGTATTTTTGTACTTTTTTACATCATTTCTTAGTGCAGTATCCCCGGGACACCATATTTCTTGGCACCTCCTCGAATGGTCCCAATCAGAGGAAGGGTAAAAAATCCTATCCCAGGTTCTCCAGCTTCTGGAGGTGTGTAGTACCACGTTGTCGATTGTGATGTCTAAAAGTTTTGATTTCCCTGTGATATATGTTAGCCCAATTGATGTTAAATAGCACAGTGGTGCTTGTTATTTGTTAGTCAGGCTATTGGAGCCATTCATCCTGGTTTCAGCCCTTCCTAATATCCACAGGCAAAATTCCCTGTCACTGCAAAGCTGATAAAAGACCAGGTTGCTCCTCCTTCATGTTCACTCAAGGAGCCCTAAACCTGAAAAAAGTTAGTCAGGAAGGCCTGTATTTATGATTCACAGCCCAAGCATCCAGGAAGAGCTGTAATAAGGCAGAAAATTGATGAGCCTTATAAAGGTTTTATACAACTCAACCCTGGAGCCTTATAACTGCATTTTGTGAAGAGACACCTTAATTCAATGTTTACTAATGACGTCCTTTGCCTGTATTGCCTATATCTCTTCCTGTCCGGTACAGAAACAATGATTATTGGATAGCAAAACAAAACAACCAGGAGAGCTATGTCACCATGGTCTTGATGATTCTCAAGGCCTGTAACCTGCCTTGATCACTTTTCAGGCAACGGAATGCGACAGGATCGTGCTTGTTGCACTTCACCCTGAATCAGCATTAATAATTGTGATAGCAGCTGAGCTGGGGAGAATTCAGCCCCACATTCTTCCAGGGAATACCTGGAGGGTATAGATGGCCTGTAATGGTTTGAGTTGTCATGCAGTGTGGTTGGATGACACCTCAAACGTGAGAAGTTTTTGTTCTTTGCTCAGAAAATGGCTGTACCTAGTAAACCCCTAACAGGTCCTTTTGTCACTGGGTGCAGGATCTGAACCCCTGTACGAGATTTGTGTAGAACACTGAGCAGATTTTTTGTCCCCTGAGGATTTAATTAGGAGAACAGCTTTTCTCTCAACAATAAAAACATCTCTGATTAGACAATTGCACTGTAGTGTTGGAAAAATCAAGCAAAACCTATTCATCAAGAAATAGGATAGCGTCAGGCTTGTTTCTCACACTTGTCCTAACACTACTGTGAATTGATGTAACACCTTTGGCTCCAGATTTGCTCTCCTAAAAGTGAAAGGAGAAGGAGGGGCATCTTAAAGACGATCAAAAATGGCCCTCCAAGTCAGTCGTTTCCTAGTAGCCTCCCAGTCAGACTGTGGCTCTGAAGGTGTGACTTTCTTTCCCTTGCTAGTCTGTGTCTGTGTAGCCTAGAGGAGAAGCTCTGCCAAGGAGATTAATTTCTCCTGGTACAGGTATCTTACATGAGTTGTTTAAGCCTTTCCTGCTTCTCCTTTATAGTCTACAGAGAGAGAAAGGTCTCTCACTACAGCATATCTCATCCCTAAGGAATACAATACCATGGATGGATAGTTCTTTTTAGATACCTCCAGTGACACCATGAGGGTCCAAGATGACTAACTTGTCATCATTTCGAATTAGGTGAGATGTACGCCCTCTTCAAGTGTTAGAGTTGGAGGAGGCAAGTGCCCATAGAAGAGTATTGTCTAAAAGCCAGATTAACTGTATGCCAAAGACTTCAAATGAGTATTTGATCCAGCAGGTGGCAACCCTGCCCGTGGTAGGGGTTTTGGAACTAGATGATCGTTAAGGTCTTTTCCAACCCAAGTCATTCCATGGTTCTATGTTCCTATGACCTTCATGTCATTTTTCACCTTATGGCCACCTGAGGACATGGTGTTGTTCATTTCAAGCACCGTGTGATGGTTTGGGGCAGACTGGCTTGAGTGAACGTGAGTTAGACCACAGCTAGTGCTGGGAGAGAAGGTGTCACTGAGGAACAGGGCTAAGGCACCTGATTACTAATTAATCAGATATGAGAAAAACCTCATGGAATCAGTTTCTATTTAATTATGGAAGCCTCATTTGGCATAGGAGCATATGCTGCTAACTCAATCGAGTGCTTTCAACTGACATCAAATAGTAATTATCGGAAAGAATCAAGTTTTTTGATTATTCATACTAATTTATTGAACACTTAAAATTAATGAACCTCAGTTATTTTAAATTTGCTCAGCTGCACTGGGAGAAAAAGAGGGAGGTAGGGAAGGGTGATTCTCACAATTTAAAAGTACAGAGACTTGTTTAAAGATAAAATAAGTAAATTACAATACGGCATGAAATCCCTTTGGTGGGTTGATACGTGTGTAGGAAAGTTCTGACAGAACTGAGGAAAGTTCTGACAATGGCTTTATTTATACAATTCTTCTACCCCCTAAAATTCTTCCAATGGCATTTTAGGGTCACCAGAAGGGGTTGGGCAGTGTAAGGGAGATTTATCTGTTTTGCAGAGCGTTTCTATTTTAACCTATGATTGTTCCAGTCTGGTGACTGAAAGGAAGTGCCTTTATATGCCACTGGAGATGAAGAAGAGGTAGCCTTTCAGCTGGTTCTGAAGCAGTTTTCTTCTGCTCCTCTTAGCTTGCTTTGCATTATCCTGACCCCTCTCCTGCTGACAACATACTGGCAGAAAGGTTACAACTGTGATAATTGCCTCTGACCTCTTTTCACAGTAGAGAACACAGGGTCCCTGTCTTCAGTCTATAAAGTCTGACTAATTAAAGCATCTCTTTTAGATACCAGATTTGGTGGGGGGAGGAATCAAAACCAAACTACAAAACAAAAGCTGTAATTTGTTGCTCGATCCAGTTAATACATTATGCATTCAATGGTGTAATATTGCTTGTGTTAGTGGAACTGCTGTGGATTTATAGTGGGATAAATGAGATTCATGTTCCAGCCTAGAATTTCTGATTGTTGAATGTTTTCTTTTAGCTCTTTCTAATGAGTTGTCTTGAGACCCTTAGTATCTGCAAATTAAAATGTATTTGTTTACTCCCTTCTCAAAATACAAAAAAAGAGACAAAAATGAGTTGGAAAGAAAAACACAGTCGTTCCTAAAAAATCTTGTCATTAGAAATGTAAAATGTTGTCTGAAAGCCATGTGTAGCAATTCTCTTGCTGTGAATTTTTGTTGTTGATTTGGTTAATTCTTAAGGCCGTGCTATAACTCCCTACATTCTCTGTGTTCAGTCACAGGAGCTGAGTTAATTCGGTTTGAGCTGAAGGAGAAGGAAAGAGCCCCTTCACCTACATCAGGTGCGTGAGTCTCTGTCAGAAAGGTTCAGTCTGGGAGTCACACCATTTCCTTTTTACTACTTGTTCAGAACTATATTGCTGCATTTCACTTCAGTGTTTCATACATCTATCAACCCAACAGGGGCTCTTGGCACTCATTTAAGCATTTCATTGAGCCATATCTACCATTGCTCGTGATAAATGTGTGATTCCACATTATAAAAGACCATAAACTTTTGTTAAGAAATGCCACAGAAGATCAGGAAGGTCATGGGGAATGTAAGAGTACGGTGTATTTTAGTGCTCTGCAGTCATCTTAGTGTAATAGTCTGACATTACTGCACAGTTACGCACGGAGTCATCAGCATAATACACCGGAGATGGGGGAGACCTCCAAAACTGGATCTGAATTTCATAGCCGCCCTGCTGTTTATTATCAACAATAATCATGTAGGTAGCAATAGGGCTTAGGTATTTTTCACAGAGCATTTTCCCCCTGAACAGATAAGTAAAGGAATACCCAGCCTTGAAAAGCTGATCCGGAGCTTCATTTCACTGTATGCTGGCAATAGAGTTTTTCTTCTCCGCGGTGCTCTTGAGTGGCTCCTAGTCCACTGCATGTAGGCATGAGTTTGCCCCTGTGTTTTCAGTGATGCCTGGTGAAGCTCTCCTCATGAAAAGAAAAAACAATTTCAGTCAGAGGTAGGTGCTTGCATAGGCCTCCAGAGGGAGGCCCAGTCTGCATTAGTCTGGGACATGAGAAACCGTGTGTGTGCAGGACTTCCCTGAAGGCTTTCCTTCCTCTGCTGATGGCACAGCAAGCTTAAGCAATTAATTTGTAAGACTGGCTCATTAGCTGTCTAAAATGCAAGCACAAGTACCTACACTTTGTGAATTTTATTTCTCCCAATGTTTTCCCGATGCTGCTGAGACTCAGAAGTTTCCCTTTGGATTAAGCTGAACATTAAAAATAAAACTTTGTAGGAGTTGCTACGTGTCCCAATTAAGCTGGTGTTCCACCACAGGTCTTTGTTGCCCCGTGCACAGCATTGCTTTCCTATGGGCTGGGGGTATGTGAGGAGTCAGGAGCAGCCGCTGCCCCCCCTTCCCCTCCTCTTTACCTAGTGAGGATGTATCAAGCTGTAGCCCAATATGTAGTATGAATCTTGTGAGTTAATTACTCATTTTAAAAAAAACTTTCGTAATTTAGCATACTCCAGGAATTCAGTCTGTTTTCTAGAACACTGGTGAAGAAAAACGTGTGAGAAGAGTTGAGATTTTTTTGGTAGAGTCATTTACTATTTTGTCCTCTGGTATTGCCACAAAAGAAGAGATGACTGGCTTGTATCTTTGCTTATTCATTTTATCTTTGTGTTCAGAGTACTCAGAGCCTTGGATGATGTAATTAAAAATAATCATAGAATCATAGAATCACCAAGGTTGGAAAAAATCTCAAATTAATACAGTCCACCTTTCCACCTCCACCACTATTTCCCCACTAAACCATCCCTTAGTACAATGTCTAAATGTTTCTTGAACACTTCCAGGGACAGTGACTCAACCTTCACCGTGGACAGCCTGTTCCAGTGCCTAAACACTCTTGGAGAAGAAATGTTTCCTAATGTGCAACCTGAACACCCCCTGATACAACTTGTGGCTATTCCCTCTCATTCAATCACTAGTTTCATGGCAGAAGAAACCATTCCAACACAACATTCTCACCACAACCTCCTTTTAGGTAGTTGTAGAAAGCTATAAGGTCTCCCCCGAGCCTCCTCCTCCTCTTCTCCAGACTGAACCATCCCAGTTCCCTCAGCTGCTCCTCATAACACTTGTGCTTGAGACTCCTCACAACGAAGTTGTTGTTTCTGATGCGTATTCACAAATCGTAAGCTAGGTGTGATGAAAAACCTCAAGATTTGCTTTGCTCTTCCCAGGTCCCAAAGAATTTGAAACTGTTTTTCAGCTATCTTCCTGAACTTCAACTCCAAAAATACGGTTATGGGAGAGAGATTTTTTTTCTCCTATTGGCAACTTCCTTTAAGAATGGAAGGTAACATAGAGCAGTTAGTGTTGCTTAATCATTGGCAAAAGGAGGATGTTAATGCCACAGATGGTTAACTATCTCAGAAATGATAATGTTCTCAGCTACTAAAGAAAAAAAGAGAATAATTCTCTCTTCATATGTACTATTTTGTAGATCCTTCTGATTCTGTTTTGAAATGGTCGCACCCAGAGACATGGAAGGATGTGGAAAAAGGCTGGGGTGGATTCAACTGCAGCATCCCAGGTCCAGGAGAAGATGTCATCATCTTACCCAGTAAGGACGGAAATGATGGTGTTTAATTTCTGTAATGGTGCTTAGATGTCTCTATGTTTGTACAGATACAGCGTGTGTTCTTTGTCACCAGTGTCTACCCTAGTGTATGCAGGACCCGATCATGTTGGTCTCTTGACTACAGTAACAAGTGTGATTTTTGGAACAGAATAATATTTTCTGTTTACACGTGCACGTAAACAAAGTGTTACTCGTGCTGATGTTCAGGCTCAAATATATTCAGGGACTTTATTTTAGGAGCAGAATCATGGGTTGTAAAGGTCTCATCTCTTGGCCTGCCTCTCTGTGTTTTGCGCAGGGTGGACATTTCATATTTCCACAGTTGTGCCACCTTCCTTATTATTCTCCTATTGCAATTCTTGGTATCAGTGATAACCTCTCAGTCCATTTGCCATGAGTATCTCCCAGATGTTTCAGTATCTGTCTGTATTTCAGCCTCAAACTTCAGTTACATTTAAATACTGACTCAGTTTACAGTTTTATTGCATGAATGCCCTTCTGTATTGTAGCAAAGATATGATGGAGCTTACAGCAACATTTGGAGGAGAAAACTTGTGATAACCTTTTTACATAAAAGCTGATCCTGATCTGATTAGGAAGTTAGACTAGATGAGCATTTGAGGTTCCTTTCAGATTGAATCATCTTATGATCCTCTGAGTGCTGTGTACCTGACATACTCTGGGACCTGGTGCTTCTCCTCCTTTCCTTGAAACTTTGTAAGTCTGTGTGCCAACCACAGTTCCACATCTGGAAATAGAGATAATGCTGCTTCTCGTCTCTTACTCTTCCATGAGTTTCTGGCATATGAAATCAATGTGGACAAAAGTTTCTGTTGTGTGCTGGCATTTTGGTGTGGAGCGTAAATAGCAGTTTGGACTTAATTATGTATCATTAAAAATATGTCATCAGTTTACTAAAAAAAATGGCTAACAGCCTTTAGACTTGTGTGCCTGGGAGCTAAGTGCTGGGAAAACTGGGATGGAAGAGAAGAGGTCTCAATGTAATCAGTTTGGAGTTTCTCATTTGCTGAGACAGCTGGAAAGTCTGAACAGACAGACAGAAGGTCTGTTGATCTTTCCTTATACTGCAAGGTCAGCATTTTGCTCAGACCTTCTCTGAGCAACTATCTGTCCTTTAGACCTGGAAGTTCTTTGAAGAGATCTTCCAGAAATGAGGATGATTGACAATATCAGTGTTCACAAGTTTTGCCAGATGAGGTTTAGGTTGATTATTAGGAAGAATTTCTTCATGGAGAATATGGTCAAGCACTGAAATGGGGTGCCCATTACTGGAGGTATGTAGACATGATGCTAGGGGACATGATTTAGTGATGGGACTCAGTAGGTCATGCTGGTGGTTGGATGCAGTCATCTTGAAGATCTCTTCCAGTGAAGATAATTCTGTGATTATGTAACTTTTGAGTTGGATTTTATTTTGTTTTCCTTACCAGACTTCCAGAACGTGTTCTTAGCATCAAATCTTCTACAAAAATAACTGGGAAAAGCCCTATGCATATAGTAAGAAATAATTCATATTCAGAAAAGATAAGTCACACTACCCCTCACTCAGCTTCTTTCATGGAGACAGTTTGCATTGACTTGAAGGCTGGATAAAAGATTTTTGTCTGAAACATTCCCATCCTTGAAATTTCCGTTAAGTTTGACAGAATTTCATATTTACTGAAACACTTCGTGAAGTTATTTTAATTTCAGCAAATAGTTTTTCTAAAAATAAAAGGCCTTAAATATTCACAAAATTAAAATATTTTATGCTGTTCTTTTTCTTTTCAGGGAGGGAATATTTTAATCTTTTCAGACTGCAATACTGCAATATTTATTTTAAAATATACTTATTATTTGATTTTTTAAAGCTAAAAAATGTGTCCCCAAGATGTTTTTGCCAGTTCTGTAGTATGGAGGTCTCAAATATCCAAGGACATTTCAGATGGGGCTAAATGTCTAAATTAATTTACTATGATTGACATTTAGGCACTTTGTTCTTATCAGATGACTTAGTTCAGGCATCATAAAGTGCATCCTGATCAGCATTTCTACAGACCAGATTCAGGAGTACCTGGAGAGAAAGCGCAGCTTGCCATTAACGTATGTCCTCTAAACCATTCTGTGAAGGTGTGTATTTATTTCCCTTGTGTGCGTGAACAACACCATGTAAAGGCCAAGCCAGTGGGAATCTGTACCAGAACAAGGGGTTGACCCTAATCTACAAAGGCACCCAAAACAGTGGGCTTGCTTGCTTTTCTTTTCCAACAGCAGTACTCCACATGTTGAACCTGCACCTGTTTGCCAGTGAGAAAGAGATAAAGTGTCCTTTCTCCCTGGTTCCTATGCCACTCTCACCTCTGCTGTACCTGACCCCTTATGTAGACATTAAGCAGCGATGCATTTCCTGTGTGCTTTGCTCTCTTTCTAGTCCTCTTGCTATGGATGAATTTTGCATTTTGTCCTTCCTTGATCTCACAGCACAAGACAAGAGAACTACAACAGATCACGTTTCAACTTCTTTTGTATCACATTATACCCAGATCAACAAACACCTCAGCTCAGAACCCACGACCAAAGCACTTCAGCCTTCAAAAACTATAACTACATGTCAGAGACAGATATGAAGAAGCACAAGAGTGCCAATGGTAGTGGAGGCCTCTGTACTGACATTAATTAATTATATAGAGTGTGTTCCTACAGTCACAGGAAGCAAATTACAATCTACACGAAGATAGGAGGTAGTAATTTAGAAAGCTTGGCTAACGGTTTGGAGTTTGATCTGATTAGATGAGGAAAGCGAAAACTGGTTGCTGAGGTTCTGGTGGTCCTTTGCTGCATTGCACATTCACCCATGAACAAACCACCTCTGTGTTTCCTGCAAATGTCAGCGTAATCCTCTTCCTAGAGTGTCTCATTTTAAGCTGCTGCATGGGATATTGACCATAGCCTTTGTGACATACCACAAGGCTCTGTCTACATGACCAAGCTGTGCCTGAAGCATCGCACTGCTCACAGCCCAGCCCAGCTGATCTAGTTCTAGAACTAGAAATAAGACTTCTGCATCAGTGTGCTGATATACCAGAACTAATTAGCTCTCCTGAGAGGCAAAGCTCGTTAGCTTAGGCCTGTTGCTGTGCAGCGTGGCCTCACAGTCTTTGGGGTCAGAATTTAGTGCCTGAGCGGGATTAGACACTGGGAGCTTGCAATTCTGAATTGCAGTGTTCAGCTCTCCCACTGCAGGCAGTGAAACTGTCTGCTCTTCAGGGGAGCTTTACTAAGTAGAAAAACCACATCTAAGTGTTTAATAGACAAAAAGAAGGAAACAGCATGTGAAAATGGTGGGACTGGTGGACAGGCGTAGTCTGTGACCATCTTACTCTTATCAGTGATAAAAAACACCTTGGCTTCTATCACTAGAATTGAGATGTGTGATTAGCAGGTGTGCAGAAACCCTTCTCCTCACCCTTCCATTTCTGGAATTGTTCTTCTGTTTTAGCCCAAGAGTAGCAACACAAGTACGAACACAAATTTGTCCATCACCTGAACTCTCTTGAGAAAGAACTACTCGACTGCTCATCTGTCTTTTCTGATTACCATTTCCTTGCTTCCTGCTTACTTTCTCCTCTCCTCCTCATTGTTTTTGGCTTGGAGATGTTAAAGCTTGTATTGATGGTGGGAGTTGACAGTGTGCAGTGTCTTAAATTGGAATCATAGCCATTATTAGTGTGACAAGTGCACCATATGCTCAATTGAAAGCACCTAAAATGTGACTAGGCAAGAAGAAATTTCATTCCATTTGTCATTCCTGCAAAGCAGCTGCCACAACTGCATATATGAGTTTCTGGTTGCAAGTAGTGTGATGTCTTTTCTTGGATCCAGAACCTGGAATGAAATAATTAAGAGCTGTTTAGTCATGGCATTTTATTCATGTTTCCCTTCCCATTTCACAGAATCATAGAATCATAGAATGTCCTGGGTGCAAAGGATAACAATGATCATCAAGTTTCAACACCCTGCTATGTGCCAGTACACATTTCTCTCCATTCCATAAGGCTACTTTACTTTAGAACCTAACTACTGGCAAGTCAAGACCAAACCTTTGTGCATGTTTTTTTAGAATCATGATTATTTTAGAATCATAGAATGGCCTGGTTTGGAAAGGCCCACAGTGCTCATCCAGTTCCAACCCCCTGCTGTGTGCAGGTCACCAACCAGCAGCCCAGGCTGCCCAGAGCCATGTCCAGCCTGGCCTTGAATGCCTGCAGGGATGGGGCATCCACAGCCTCCTTGGGCAACCTGTGCCAGTGCCTCACCACCCTCTGGTTGAGAAACTTCCTCTTCAGATCTAACCTAAACCTCCCCTGTCTCAGTTTAAGACCGTTCCCCTCTGGATCTCTCTGTTTCCCCCTGCTCCAGCAGGGTCACCCAGATCAGGGTGCCCAGCACCACGGCCAGGGGCTGTGGGGGATCTCCATCCTATTTTAGCTACTCCTAATTATCTGTTCTGGAAGCTATCCACAATGATTTTCAGCTTGAAAGCCAAGTCCTGAGCCTATTTCTCATGTTCTGCATTACTGTGTCAATCCTCTCAGCCCTGAATGAACATATTTTTAAAAAGCAAGTAATGGGTGTTCAGATCTTGGTTCTAGTGCAAAGAACTGCAGTGGAGGACTTTGATCCAGGCCTGACACAGTGCTGAAATCTCAGAGTGAATCTGGAGAGTTGGAAATAAGGTTGAATATGAAGGTCTTCTGGTTTTGCCCTGTTTGAAAGCATTGGTGAAACTCAGAAGTTCTTGCAGCTGAGGTGGGTCGCTCCTGTTAAATTAACTTTTAGTGCTGGAGTGCTGCAAGTCTCCTTAGGTTCTGACTCCCCCGAAGGTCTAAGTCTCTTCCAGCTGGATAACTTTGGCTTCAGGAATGTGTGTTGTTATCTCTGAACCCTCCAGAGCTGCAGCCATCCTGCAAGGACTTCTTGCATTCACCACACAGGCTTGGGCAGCCTCTGCAACTTGAAAAACAAGCTGGAGGAGTTTAGTCATGCTGGTCTGGCAGCATTAGCTTCTCAAGCCCTTGGATTTTCAGGGCTTTGGTTTATGGTTTTCAGTGTGACACACTCCTGATGCAGTGCGCTCAGGGTTGGAAGGAGAATGTGTAATAATTCCAGCTGATGGAATGCTGTTTTGAAGGGTATTGGTATGATATCATGTAGCCTCTGGCCATTTCTTTTTCTTCCTCTTCTTCTTCTTCTTCTTCTCTTTTTTTTTCCTTTTTTTTTTTTTTTTTAGTGATGGAATTCACTTTGTTATTCATTTTCTGATTTTGATTTTCTTTGAACTTTTTCTGTTTGAAGAGATGAATGCTGGAGTACTGTATCTCGTATAATAGCTCTTCTGTTGTGCCTGATTTCCATTCAATGGCATGCTATGGTGTTTTATAGTGCAATACAGTTGATCAAAGGCATTTTGTGTCAGTGCTGGAGTCATTAGCGAGTTCTCAGTGTGGTACATCTGAACATTAAGACTGTAGCATACCTGTGAGCTTTTGTGTAGAAGAAAATATATGGATAATGAAGCCTGTTTTCAGGCTTGAACTATTGCTTTCTAAAAGCAGTTGCTTGCTATTATGAGAACGTCTTCACTGGAGAATAACCACTCAATTTTATCATTCTGTGAAAGTAAATCTCTTGAGCTCAGTGACTGAAGGTTTATGATTTTAACCCCTTTGTAGCCACCTCCTTATAATACATGATTGAGCATATTCTGTATGGTCTGTGTTCATCCTGAGGCCTCCCTTGAATCTATTTGTCTTCCTCAAGCATGTAAGAACCTGTTTGGCTGTGAAGGAACCTTCTGTTGTCTCTACAGAGCAACATTTCCCCCTTTGAGAACTTCAAACCCCAGGCATCACGCCCTGTGGCTCTATTCAACTGAGGAAACCCCAGGTTTGCAGAGATTCTCTGGGTGAATTTCATATAACCGTGTTTCAGGGCTCACGTGTATGATGCTACGTTTACAGAGAGGCCAGAATTTCCTCCAGGAAACCTTTTTTAGAAGGAAGTGCAACTCAGCAAAAAATACCTGTTCAAGAGAGGAACCTGACATATAAATAGTATGCCTAGGAGCCCTTCTGTTCCTTGTAAAAAATGTTTCAGTCTGTGTTTGATGAATATACTTATGGCCTTTGTCAGCTGCAGCTTTTTGCCACATTCTCGAGCTGTGATTTCACAAACTAGATACCCGTTCTGTCTGAGAGAGATCATTTTAACAACATCTTTCCCCTTATTCTCTTCTCTCTGTTTCGTATCCTCACATACTGTGCCTAGCCTTCTCAGCTCTGCAGGGCATAGGACTCTACCTGTCCTGTAAAGAGATTATAGACAGGAGTTTCTTCATGCCTGTGAAAATATACTGAGTACAATCTGTATGAGATTTAGGGAAAAAAATGTTGCACTTGCATTTGCTCTGTAGAGACTTAGTACGTTGAATGCTGTGAGAATGTCACATGCTTGAACGATGCTTCAGCCCGAAGATGCAGGGATTTTTCTTTTTGACATGGGGTGTTCTGAGTGACCATGGACAGCTGCACTGCTTGGCGTAGGCTTTGAGAACGGAGCAAACAGCGTGTCCCTTGCGGATATCCAGAGAGAAAGAAGGGAAAAGAAACGGAAAGGAAGACTGAATTACAAGGACAGTGTGTGAAGAAAGGATGAACAAACCTCTAAGCAGACCCAGGTCCCCTCAGCATGCAGTGGTTCCCTCTCCCCACGCACCTTTGACACATCAGGGCTGCAAAATCAAAGGATCTGGGCATGCTAACATTGGACCAACCTACTCATATCGTTGCAGTCCCCTTTCTGCGTGTGCTTTGCGTGTTTTTATGTTTCCTGCAGATGCTCTGAGAAGATTTAATAAACCTTTCCCAATAAATGGCTCACTGATCGCATGTTTCCAGAAGACTTTCCTTGAGCTTCCTATTGCACGGTCATTTCTGTTTTTGCACAAAGAAGGTGCTAATGGCGTTGGCAGGAGCAAAACTGTTAACATCTCATTCACTTCTGAAGGCGTTGCTTGTCAATAGGAGTTTCAAGTGGCCCATTCACACTTCTTTGTCAAAGGCCACTGGAAAATGCGTGCTCCTTAATCCCTCCCGTTTTCTGTAGCTGTGCCTCACGATAAATGCGCATGATATCAAAGGAAGGCCACAGGAAATCTCTGAGCAGGATTTGGCAGCTGCCCTTAAGTTGACCATAGACATTTTCTGCAAGTTATTTTTCCGAAGGCCACAGTCCTACAGGGATTGTGCTGCTCCACATTAAGAGTCTGAATGGCAGCATCTCATCGAACCCCTCCCTCCTTGCAGGCGCATCCGCTGTGCACCATTCCTGGAAGCTGTTGAGCTTCAGCTCCTGAAAGGAGCTGAGCGCTGCAATTTAAGGGTCTGAGGTGGTTTCCAGTGAAAAACCTCCCAGTGACATTAAAGAACATTAGATGTGTCCTGAGGGGGGAATTCACCTCCGTGTGGTGGACTACCATTAAAATATGCGCTGTTTAAGCCCTACTCGTGCCCTACAATGAAAGCTTAATTGGCCTTTGGATGGCTCATCGACTGTAAACTTTCACGTTTGGGGGGCAGCAGTGATGTCAGTGTGCTCAGCCAATGCTAGTCCAAAATGAACAGAAATAAGCTAGCTCAGGAAATCATGAATTGATCTCCAGCGATATCCAGTGCTGTAATGTATTTCCAGTATCAGCTTGGTAGACGTGGAGATCAAGGAATTTGGAAATGGGGTCAGAAGTGACTCATGTTCCTTGCTTTGTCCTCCAGTAGCTGAGGGAAGGATGAATCCCCTGGTTTCTGTCCACCAGCCAATTAACAGGGAATGAGAGAGTTTTTCACTTCATTCACTCTTGTTCTCTGCAATATCACGAGGGAAAAATATTGTCTGGACAGTTTGAATCATTCACGCTGTATTGTATTAGTTGATCAAGACTCATTTTCACAAACAGAACCAGACTCACGCAGTGGCGTCTCCAACTTGCTGCCATTTGTACGCATTCTTAATGTTCAAATGTGACATTTGGTGAGACTTCTGCATGTAAATATGAATATAACATTACAAATATAATGTTATCATTCATTTATCAGATTAAAGTAATACCATGGATCCTCAGCTGCAAGATGAAGCTCTGGCTGTGGAAGTGGCACAAGCACACAAGCCCTGTTCCAGTGGTTCTAATTGAAAATGTATATAATCTAATCTCAAGAAAAGCAAGCGTTTCAAGCTTCTCCACTTTCATACTTACATTCCAAATCACTTTCTGCTTTGTTTTTCAGACCGGACCATCCTGGTGGACACAGATCTTCCTCCTCTAAGAGGTCTCTATGTCCTTGGGACTCTTGAGTTCCTCACCAACTCCAGCAATATCCTGAGTGCAGCCTGTATCGTGGTTGTGGGAGGTACACTGAAAGTGGGTAAGTGAGCAGCCTGTCTTGGGGATACCTGGAGTTTTATTTCTATTCCTGATGGACAAGGAAAGAAGAAAACCTTTTAGTTTAGGAACCTGCTAGTCATTCTTTTACCTCTTTTCCCAGGTAATAGAGATAGGAGAAGAGATAGCAGCTTTAAGTTGTGCCAGGGGAGATTCACTTTGGATATTAGGAAACATTTATTTTCAGAAAGAATGGTAGTGCATAGGCTGCTCAGGGAATGGTGGTGTCACCATCCTTGGAGGTGTTCAGGAACCCTGGAGATGTGGCACTGAGGTATGTAGTCAGTGGGAAAGATGAGGGTGGGCTGGGGTTGGACTTGATGATGTTAGATGTCTTTTCCAACCTGAATGATTCTGTGATTCTACTGCTGCAGTATCTATCTGGGTGTCAGCAATGTGGACTCTCAGAATCCACATTAACTATACAGGGATTATCTGCTGATCTAATTACCCATACATTTAATAGCATCATATTACAACTACTGCAGTCCTTGCTCTACTGAAGTCAATAGCAAAACTTCTCCTGAATTCATGGTGGCTTAGATTTCATCTGGAGCTTGTGAAAGTCCTCCCTAATTCATGTGGGGCTGCTTCATAAGATAGTAAATCCTCAGGGCAGGTTCTTATTCAAGCAGTGTTCAAGCAGTTCTTGATGTCTGTGAGGCTCTTAATTGTTGTAACAGAGATATTCAAAGCCAACACAAACAAAAGGTGGAAAAGCATTCTGTCTGAAAATCTCTCCATGTTGTACATTTGGCACAGCTGGATTCAAAACATTTGTTCTTCTCAACCCACTGTACAGGTGAGGTGCTATCTGGCCCCTAATTCCAGTGCTTTCAGAGTCCACATTACTTGCAATGGACAGCTCAGTGTTTTTCCACACAGAAGTTATTAAGAAGTCTCCTTTAAATATCAAGGTTCCTAAAGCCGGGCATTGTATTTACTTACAGGAATCCTTAGGACTCTGGGAATCACATTGTTGATCACTGTCTGACCTTTCTCAAGATTGGTTTCATGAACTTTAAAAAGATAATTTGTTTGTGATCTCCAGTATTTGTTTGTTGCTAATCTCAAGGGACTGTTTAGTTAATACAGCAGTGGCCAAAAGAGTTATTTTGCTGCCTTGTGTTAATGTATCTATATACTTAAAAGACTCTCAGTCATTTCTTAGTTCCAACCTATGGTACTTTAAATGTGGTTTCATATTGGTTTTAAGAAAAAGCATGTGTTCGCTGCTAAAAAGCTTATTAAAAAACATTGAAGCACTTAGCTGCACAAAGTCCCCTGCAGCATATCTGTGACTAGTCATGACATTAAAAGCCAAACAGGTATTTGCAGCTGTTGAATCACCGTCTGGTGAGATCCCTTGCCCCAGTTTGAGCTGCGGAGATGATAGGTGGGTAGAAACCTCAAGTTTCCAACATCTTTCACTGGCTTCTATGCTTGCTTCTAAAATTGAGATTGCATGTGTTTTCCCCTCTTCTTTCTCTTCCCATGTGTTCAAGGCCTAAAGGTAGCTTCTTAGAGCCCATCTGTCCAATCCTGGCTGTTCCACGCCTGAAGGAAGGTTCTGAAGCCCATCTGTCCAATTCTACCCCACCCTAAAGAAATCCTGACACAGAGTGGATAATGAGACAGTTTAGTAAACAGATTTAATAGATGTGGACATCAACATTCAGCATTGCCTGAGCAGGACCTGAGGTTGACATCATGTGATCCAATTTCCTCCCTGTTGTGTAACATCTCCATGCCCTGTTTTTGGCATGGGAATCTTTGGTCTTGTAGTTGCTGCAAATCCAGGGGTCTGTGCCAAACCAACACTTTCAGGCAGTATGAGTATTTTGTTCACCTCAGCTGCTAGAGAATGATGATAAGCTCTGGAAACACAGCTTACTTGTATTTTGGTACCCTTAAGACCACTTGGCATCTTACTTTCAGGTAAAAATAAACTAAGTCAGCTGGTTAAAACATGACTGTAAGAAATTCAGACATCAGAAATTTGTAACAAAGGAAAAATCAGTGTAAAAGTGGAGTTTTTGAAACATCAACCAGATCCAAATTGATTTTGCTAAAACAGTAATTTGTAGTGAAACTGGGATGGGAAGACACAGCAAAAGCTGGGAGATCAAAACTTCTGAGACACCTTTGATCTTGGAGGGTCCATCGTCTGTTCTTCAACATGTGGCGTAATTCGTGGTCAGTTATGATCAATAGAATCACAGTGAGCTTTGAGATGATTCATGCTCTGAAAAGGATTGAAAAACCTCTACTGGAGCCCTGAGACAAACAAGAAGTAATGTGTGGGTCTGTCTGCAAAGTAGCATCTTGGAGTGATACCAGCCTCTCAGCGTGGTTGGACTCAGGGTGGTCTGATGATGTTATCAACAGTAACATTCAAGAAATACCATTTATTTTTACCTTTCTGAACTGGCATGCCTTTAAAAAAATAATTATTTTTCCACTCTATAACAGAAGAGATGGAGATTCAGAGAGACTCAGTGATTTGCTAAATACCCTCAGTGCACAGTGTTAGACGAAGAAAGGTAATGCTGATCTCAATGTACCAGAGGTCCTTTTTAGGTTCTGTACTGGGATGGCTGCATTCATTTTAACCCAAGTCAGCAATATAGAACAGACAGCATGCATAGAAATTGCTCTCTTCTTATGCTGAAAAAAGGTCTCAGCTCTTGATAAGGCTGTAGAAGATGCTGGAGAACCTTCTGTACACATTGATCTGTTGGATTCATCCTGATTTCTGCTACGCTCACCCAGCTTTTTTTTTTTGCTTTTTGTAGTAGATCCCACTAAGTAATTACCCAGATAGGATTGCTCTTTTCAGTCTCAACATGTCACATTCTTCTTTTTTTGCATATCTCATGATGGCTGCTTGTCAATCTTGTCACTCATTTAAGGCAAGAGGCCTCATCCCTGGAGGCATCCAAGGCCAGGCTGGATGTGGCTCTGGGCAGCCTGATCTGGTGGTTGGTGACCCTGCACGTAGCAGGGGATTGAAACTAGATAAACTTTGAAGTCCTTTTCAACCCAGGCCATTCTAAGATTCTATGATATGTTAATGATGATTAATGCTCAGCCTCATATGGACAACTGAGGCTCAAGAGAGTCTTACCAAAGGACTTTCTTCTCCAGTTTCTCCATTATCTCAGTTGTGTGGGTGCCATATTCTTTAGTTGTGAGCTCAGAGTTCCTTCTAACAGTCCCATTACATCCCCGTGCAGCTACATAACTTCTGTTGAACATGGAATACTGTGGATGTGCTGCAAGAAGTTTTTCATCCCAGATAAGAGGAAAATGTTCATTGCACCATCTGCATCTCCTTCATTTCATCTCTCAGCTTTCATCTCTTTGTTCCTTGTCCTTTCCAAGCCATTGGTTTCTTTCAACTGATGGTATCAATCTGGGGTAGAGATTTGGTTTGCATGCTTAAGGCACTTATGTTTACATGTTACATGTGGACATCAGCCTGTGAGCTGCTTCTGCGGGACTGCTCAGTATGGTTATCTAGATTAAAATATAGCCTCAGCTTCACTGTCTGACCTTTGTTATCTCACATGCTTAGGGAACAAGGATTCACCTACATGAAGAAACCACAACATAGTCCATTGAATCATGGGATCATTAGATTTGGAAGGGACCTTTAAAGACCGTCTGGTCCCACTCCCTGCACCAAACAGGGACACCCACAGCTCCATCAGTGCTCAGAGCCCATCCAGCCTGACCTTGGCTGTCAGCAGGGATGAGGCATATGAATCTCCCTGGGAAAATAGTTCAGATGCATAAATACAGGGACTTTGAGTCACTTAGGGCACACTCAAGAATCCCATCTGGCTCTGTTCTCTCATTGATCCATGTCTCCTATCCGTCATCCTCACATGCTGGATTTGAAGAGGTCTAAGGCTCTCAATGGCGTTAGGTATCCATATTTTGGCAGCTGAATCTCATCCTACATCTCACTTATTCATCTCTTACTTCTGGCTGCTGGCCTCAGCTCTCCCTGTCTGCCTCCTATCTCTTCTGTTTGGCAGCAGCAGCTATAAGAGGCAACAACACGATGCCTCCTTTGTACAGCTTCCTTGCAGAGTGTAGCCTGGACATCTGAAGAAATGGCTTGTGAAGGTTAACCAACACTCTGCACTGAGCACAAATAAACATTCTGTAGGTCTTCTGGTGATGATACACCACTGTTATCAAAATAGCTGGTTAGGCAGAGTCCAAGAAGTTTTGGATTCAGGAAACACAGAGTTTCTATTGGAGAAGGTCACAGCAAGATGCTTAGCAAAGTCTATTTACCGATAGAAGGCAGGGAGCCTTATCTCAGAGAATTCCTTGCTCTTATATGCAACAGCTGTTGCAGAGTGTTATGTTGTAAATAAAAGAAAGGTTAGAAGACAGGAAGCACCCACTGTTCTGAGAAAGAATTGAATGGGATTTGCTGTGGAAAAATAGAGAAAAAAAGCATTAAAAATTGTCAAGAACATCTGGAATCAGAGTAAAATACGAAAACAATGGAAAATTCTTTTGAAATGCAACAGAAAACTAAATCCAGAGTGAGTGAAAATCTGGGTAGAAAAAATATACCCTTCTCTCTGTTCACTTTTTTTTTTTTCTATTTTCCTATGACACATATGTTATTTTTTATATATTGTGCCAGTTTTCCCCAGAAGAGCATCAATTTAGACCCTCTCTGTGGAAGTGCACACACCTACGGTGAGGCTGTGTGATGTGACATCAAGCACCAGGGAGACTGGGAAAGCACGATGTCACATTGTGGTGCCTGTGCAGGCAGCCCAGCTCTCTGGCATCAACAGGGTTACTCCCATCTGCACTGAAGAAGGGGAAAAAATATTGCTTGGGAGCTCTGCCCAGGCTGATCTGGGCAAATTAGCAAACTTTGCATCCTAGCTGCAAGGAGATGTGTGTTTCAGAAGGTCCTGCCTACTTTGACAGGTTGAGGGAGCTGGGCTTGTTCAGCATGGAGAAGAGAAGGCTGCAGGGTGACCTCACTGCAGTCTTCCAGTACCTAGAGGGAGCCTACAAACAGGAGAGGAAACCACCCTCTGAAAGAGTAGATAACAGCAGGACAAGGGGAAGTGGTTTGAAGTTGAGAGAGGGGAGATTGAGGTTGGATGTCAGGGGGAAGTTCTTTGCTATGAGAGCAGTGAGGTGCTGGGACAGCTGCCCAGAGAGGCTGTGGATGCCCCGTCCATCCCTGGAGGTGTTCAAGGCCAGGTTGGATGGGGCCCTGGGCAGCCTGGGCTGCTATGAAATATGGAGGTTGGTGGCCCTGCCTGTGGCAGGAGGGTTGGAGCTTCATGATCCTTGAGGTCCCTTCCAACCCTGGCCATTCTGTGATTCTGTGATTCAGCATATGCTGGCATTATTCCCTCCTGAACTTTTCTGCGCTTCTCACCAAACAGTTCTGTTGGCTTCTGGTCGCAATTACCCTTTTCTCACCTCTCTGCCAGCTGTGCTTTATCATCTCACCTTACGATCAACCAGGCTGTCACCAAATTGGCAAGCCAATAAGGAGTAAGGAATGCGATCCATTTCTGTCTGATGTGCAGGATGGGTAATTTGAGAGCTCGATGTGACTTTCTGTAAGGCTTACTCACCACAATAAAGCAGTGCAAGTATCTTGAAGTTCTCACATCCAGAGTTCAAAGACAGCACTTAAACCCAGATCCTTCACATGTGTGTTGCAGATATGACGATTCCCGTCTCCATAGCAACTTTTTTTTTTTTTTTTTTTTTTTTACCAAAATGGCTTATTACAAAAGCTGTGATTTCCTAGGACAGTTATTTCATATGATCATGAAAGTTATCCTGCCCAGTGACTTTTATGCATTAACTGTTTTGGATTTTCCTTTGAATAAGCTGAGGGAGGTTTTCAAGACCTGTTTTATCCCATTTTGAACATTCTTCACTTTCTCCCCTACATTCTTGTTTTCCAAATTATCATTGTGTTGGCTTCTCTTTTTTTCCCCCATGTTTGGCAACTTACCTGTGTACTTCCAGTCCCTTGATACATCTTTGGGGCACAGACAAATTGTCATATACCACAATGGTTGCAGGACCATACAGACCTGCTTGAGACGAAAGTCCTATTTCAGTCAGTCAGCCTGGAAATCAATGTGTGCCATATTCTTGCCGTACCGACATAGTTTGTTAATCAGAAAGTTTTGTGCTACCAAGTCAAATGCCTTGGGGAAGCCAATTATATCATATCAAAGCTATTATCTTTATCAACTAAACCTGTAGTCTCACAAGAAGGTGATAACAAAGTAGTTTCACAGGACCTATTTTCTATTAAGCCATGTTGATTGGCATTAATTATATCGTCCCGCTTTAACGATTTATTAATTATGTTCAGGGTTGGACATTCCATTTTTATTTTTATTTTTTTCTCCTAGAATCAGTATCAAGTTGATAGGGCTGTAATTACCTGGGGCTCTTACTTTTATCTGTCTTTGAAATATTGGCACAATCGTAGCTTTCTTCAAGTGCTCTGAGACACTGTCAGTGATCCAAACTTACTGAAAAGTCCACCTTTGTAGTTCAGTGAGTTTCCAGACCAACTCTTTGGTATTTCTTGCATTCATGTTACTTGGACTCGTTGACTTAAAACCGTTAATGGAAATAAGCAATGTTGGGGTTATTTTTGTTCTAAATATTTAGAAAACAAGTCAGTTTTTTTTCCAGTCATAGATATGTCCTGCATTCTGCATAGACACCTGCATTCTCTAGTGTACTGTTAACAGTTTCCAGGCAACTAACCATTCCTATGAACATCATCTTCCCTTTTTGGGTTTCTTTTTGAAGGATATAATACAGTGATGAGTAACCATGAATTTTTATTGTAGCTACTTTGTTTCTCACCCTGATTTGAGAGAAAGAGATTTTGACAAGGGCAGCATTCCCTAAAATATTGCCGTGCTTTTTTAGGATTGAAAAAATATATATATATCACAAATTTTAGCGAAATGTAGATATATTTCTTTTTAAAGAGTCATAACTTTCAATTCAAGCCTTTAAAGTTCACATTTCCAAACATTTCTCTGTGATTGTTAAGCCTGGAAGCTCACTTAAAAATTGTTTTAAAATCAAGCTGAGAGTTGAATATATTACAGAGCCATTTTTAATTGACTTAATTAGAAAAATATTAAGCTCTTCTTAACCAGCAGTAAAATAATAACACTAGTGATAACACGAATAATAATTCATAATGATAAAAATGCCCCAGTTGAAAGGGTTGTCATTATGATTAGGAAAAGGTAATTGTGAATACCTTCATAACATCAGCATTAACTTCCCTAAATATTTTCATTGAGTCTTTCTTGGGTCATCATCGTAGCTAATAACTTCATCACTGGGGGCAGGGTTGACCTGAGGACCAGGGATGGTATGTACAGGGTGAGTATTTCAAATTGCATCTTGCTGGGAGGGTGAAGCCAGGAAAACAATCACCCTGGGTACAAAAATAGACACAAACGTCTGTGTAACTCTTTTGCAGCTCTAGCTGGATGTTTGTTTAACCTAGTGCATCAGTGGTAAGAGTCCTTGTCGCATGTTTTCCCTTCTGAAACTAGTATTTGTCTACGGGAGGTATGGGAGTTTAAACAAGAAAGTCAAAGATGAGTTGGAGGGATGATGGACACTGTATGTTTGAATTCCTTCCCTGTCCCCGGAGCAGAAACGAGCTCACTGGGATGAGATGTGCTGGATGGAGAGCGTGCAAGTCTTGTGCTATTGGTCTTTTATCCTTATAAAACTGCGCAGTGAATTTAAATGCCCACAGATATCAGTCAGACAGTGCTGGAGAACAATTAATTTATTTATTGATTTCAATTAATTTAAAAACACTCTTTAAAAGGAACGTTTCTTTAGGATACAAAATCAGCTGTCTTTTCCAAACTAGTAATTTTTAAATATTAAAAGAAGATGACAGGCCAGCTAATTTTGTACAGATATGTATATATTTTTTAGTTCTACATCTGCTGCAGTTTTCTGTTGCATAATTGATTTAATCTCTAATTTTAAAGGAATGCTGAACTCTTTTACTGGACTCCGCATACATTTCTCCAGGGCAAAAACTGTCCTACTTTTTCCTCCCTAGTATCTGTTTAATGTTGGGCCATTTTCTTCTGAAACTGTAAACTACCCTTGGTGAAATAAATGAAGTCACAGTTGGAATACAGTTTACTGTACAGACTTATCGCAAGATAAGAGCAACATCACACGCACCAAAACTTCTTGGGTATTTTCTTTTCCCCTCCCCTAAGAAAATCTTTAGATTGGTTTGAAAGGCTGTTCTTAGCCATCCTGGCTGCAGAATGGGAACAGTTGTCTCAGAATTGGTGAAATTTTAAATGAGCAGAAAGGGAAAGATGAGTGGGGGAAGGAAATGTTCAGTGATCAGAGAGATGAATGAGAACCTCCTGTCTTCACACACTCATCGCTTGACCTTGGGCAAACCCGTCTGGGACTCTAAATTTAGATTCAGCTCCCCATTCCCTTTTAATTTAAGCACTTAACTGAAATGTCTGAGTTTGGAGCAGTCTCTCCAGGCTGCCTACAAAGTCAATGGAGAGGCTGCCACTTCCAGAGTGCAGGTCAGGCCATATAGGATGTGTGTGAGTCACCTGATGAAGGAACTTTTCTTTCTCTCTGTTGACTCCAAGGAGAGCCTTGGGCATGCATGATCCTGAGTTAAGGGATGTGGACAAAATGTTTCCACAGACACGGCTGGCATTCTTCATGTTCAGCTTAGCTCCTAGAGAGAAATCTGGCAGGGAGCAAGGTGCATGCAAACCATTTCCATGAGACAAGGCAGAGCACCATTTCAGCATCACAAAACTATTGGTTCCTCCATGGTGGGTTGTTTCTGTTTTCTCTTTATTTCAGGTTCTTTTCAACATCCTCTAGAAAGGGATTCAAAGCTACTGATCCTTCTTCGGGCATCTGAAGGGATTTACTGTGATCATCTGGAGGAAATAAATGTCCACCCAGGGAGTATTGGTATGAGACATGAGTATGACTCTTTATAGCATACCAGTCTTAGGCAATTGCCAAGTCTGCTATTGTTGAGACTACTACTGTGCCACACAGAAGAAAAAAACATCTTACAAATGTACATCCATACTTTTGAGGTAAAACATTTATCAGGTCAGTTCCTAAAGTTTCTGTGGAGTTTTTATTAGGACAATAAGCAAAAAGTTGTCCAGTTTGGAGGTCTTTACATGAGAAATGAAGCAGCACAATCATAATAAACATTAGCATGGTCGCTCTGCATCCACTTTCATTTATAAATATAAAACATTTGTTTAAATGGTTGTTTTTATGAGGGTGGATAGTGATAGGACAAGGGGGAATGGTTTTAAACTGAGACAGGGGAGGTTTAGGTTGGAAGGAAGGAGGAAGTCTTTCACTCTGACGGTGGTGATACACTGGAACAGGTTACCCAAGGAGGTGGTGGATGCCTCATCCCTGGAGGCATTCAAGGCCAGGCTGGATGTGGCTCTGGGTAGCCTGGTCTGCTGGTTGGTGACCCACACATAGAAGGGGGGTTGAAACTAGATGATCTTTGATCTTGACTTCAAAGAATCATGCAAATCTTCAAACCAGGCCATTCTATGATTCTATGATTGAAAGACTTAATTCATTGGTGGACTTTTATAGAAATTCAGTTCTGTGATCAACAGCAATTTCTAGAATCCAGATTTGTAGAATACTATAGCAGTTTGGAGAAAAATGAATAATCAGTCAAACCCCACAATCTACATGCGATAATGGCACTAAGAAACTGTTGCATGCACTGATCAGGAAATTAAAAACCTAGCAGATGAGTAAGAAACTTAACTTACGTAGGAAATCAATTCTGAAGGGTTTTTTAAACTCTAAAAACCCTAGGAGGTGAAGTTTAGCTGTGGCTAACAACATGACTTTTAATCATTTTTTAGGGCACCATTTAAGGGGTGAGAAATGCAGACATATATTGCTGCAGTTTAGCATGTTATCATAAATCAAATAAGACTTTGTAACTGAGCATCCTATCGTCTTAAACCACTACAAATGAAAGGTCAGAGGAGGTTTTTCTTTGTGGGATAACCTGAGTTGCATTACCAATACTTGCCACTGTCTACTTTAGGACTGTCATGACATGGACTGTAGTGACTTAGTGAGCATGGTGGTCACAGGTTGACAGTCTGGTCTCTTCCAATCTTAATGATTCTATGATTCCGTGACATAGTATGTCATGAAAAAGTTGTCCAAGTGGGACATTAGCCCAAGCACTAAAATGGAGTCCAGCAAGCCCTTTCTTGGCTTTATGTGCAACAGTCGTTTTAGAAATTAATTATTTATTTCTGCTTTACTCTCTATTTCAAGTTATTTGCTGTTCATTCACTTCTCATCAAATATAGGAAAATAATATGTAGTGAGGTTTCAATATATTTAGTCACTCAGTATTTCCCTAACTTTTGCTTTCTATTTTTTTCCAGGGGTTTATGGGAAGGTGCAAATTTATAGCTCTTATCCTGGGAAGTCTTGGACACATCTTGGAGCTAGTGTTGCTCCTGGCAATGAAAGGTGATCTTTTGCACAAATATGGCTCCAAATGAAGTGAAAATTCCCGTTTCTGTGGCTTGTACTAATATTTCTCTTTTCCTTTGTGATAGACACTGTTTAAACCATGTCTAGGTAAAGAACAGTTATGTGTGGCTGCTTGCAAGAAAATTATACAATTTTTAGATTCGGTTCTGAAGAGGAACAAAACAAAGATTTTTTCTTCCCTCTGTCCTTCCTTCCTTGCTTTTCTCTGTTCTTCCATCCTTCTCTCTGTCTTTCCCTTCCTCCTTCTCTCCCTCTGTTTTTCCTTTCTTTTTGGATGAAATCCTCAATGGCTGATATCTTGGTGATTAGGATGTTCATTTTGACTTGAGATATACATATGTATTTCACCTTTGAATTACGCAAAATTGAGAAACCGGTACTTCAGTAAGTATTGTCTGCAAGTAAGCATCACTTATGTGAATCATAATTTTCCTTTTTGAGAAATCTTTTTTGTATAAGTAGTGAATTATATCAGAGAATATAAGGTTGCTTGTACAATGCAAGGAGTGAGGTATTTGAGATGTGACCCTTTCAGGATATGTATTTTTCACTTTTCTGATATAGTTTTGATTTCTACCTTCTCTCTCCCATTGCTGCACCTCCATAACTTATTATAGCTCATGCAGCAGACATCACTATGTGGGCCTATTTCAGTAGGAAGGCTTTGTCGGAACCACATCTTAAGGCAAATTAAGTGGAGCTACCACAGCTGCTTGTTAGATGAATATGTCTGCTGCCTGAAGTTCAGGCTTTTGACCTAAGCCAGGGAATGTGTTTTCATAAGGATCTCTCCTGAAAGTGTCTCGACCACTCAGTGGTAGCTATGTAGCATGGCCAAGCACCTATCTCTCTGGAGTTCTTATTCTTGACTTTCTTACATGAAATTTTCATCACGTTTTTCGGTAAGTCTTCTGAATGCTCAACTTCAACCATATAGGAAAAGGAAAATATCTAACAGTTAGGCCTAATAAAAACTCATTGGAAGAGATCCCATCTAGGTAATGGTGAAATATCAACGTTTAGGAAGGAATTATTTGTAACCTCATTGTGAAGATTGACAGTAGAGGCACACAAACCTCAAAAATAGAATGTTTGTTCCTAGCTCTCACAGATTCGAATGTCTAATATAAATTGATCATTTAAAATTGTTGTATAGTTGGTGGAGAGACAGATGCTTTCAGATGCTGATGCAAACCATGGTACATCAGAATCACACTCTGGGAGTTCTTCTTCCCTGATTTTAATGGGAGGTTAGGATCAGTAGATTCTTGACTGAAGTGTGTCAGTTAAATGTTTGGATGAAATGGATCCAACTTAGTCCTGGCTTGCTGCCCAAGTGTTTTATATGAAATGTCAGGATCTGCTAAGATCGAAGTGTTTGGAGTTCATTCAACAACCTTAAATATGGTACAGTAGTTGTTTCCATTATAAACTTAAAAAAAAAAAAGAGGAGAGGAGAGGAGAGGAGAAAATGATCTAGAAGAATCTTGACCAATTTTTGTTTTTTTTTCAGAACCTACTAATAACCAGGTAGGAGTCAATGTGGTTAGGTGCAGGAAGTGGGCAAGTCAGTGCTAGGATAGCTGATGGAAGTGGCGTTTTCTTGAGTGAGTGAGGATGTTGCATATATTTTCCAGTATGAGTTGACACGTGAGTCAGAGAAATATTTATGCTTTCAAAAAAATACATTTTTTATTTACAGTGAAAACCTAAAATTTCAGAATTTGGCATGTTAGATGATGTCCTGTGCAAACTATGCTTTCTTTTGCTTACTGATTCCTCTTATTTTACTTCCTGAACTACAAGAGTCACAGGTATTGAGTTTGGGTCCAGAAGTGGTGAATTAGTATTGGATTGTATGACTGGGACTGGATTTAAGATTCACAGAAACTGTCAAAAATCTCAAATATGTGCCACAATATTTGTTACTCTGTTTTGTTTTGCTACCTCCTTGCCAGTGCAGTTAACCTTGAACAGTATGTGACTCTCCATTGCACCAGTGCTTTCCTGCCATTTCAGAAGCTTCCTCCACAAATGACAGGCGATGTGAGTTGAAAATACTCAACTTGAGCTTGTTCATCTTTGAAATAGACCCTAAGAACAGACACTGAAAACTTTGCCACATGCCATTCTAGGACTCATTTCTCTATACTTCCATCTCATTTGACTGTAGGATGAGATATTCTCTAAATTCTTTAATGTTAAATCAGCAAGTAGCTGAGCATAGCTCATCACCTGGCCAACATTAATTACCCTGCAGTAGCACCCACAGGTATTTATCAAATACATTTAATTCCAGATTGTTATAAATTCTGATTTCACTAAGTGCTTTTATTTTTTCTATTAAAAAACAGGAGGTTTGTATATAATTTTGAATGCAATGGGAGGTCTTCAAGATTAAAAGAAAATGTAGGTGTTTGTGTGAAATTTTTAAAAAGCTATCTAAATTCCTATCTGAGTCAGTATAGTTCTACATACTGGTGTCCATAGGGCTACTCAAATTCCAAGGGCAGGATTCAGATACCTAAACATAGTTTCTGGACTTATCTGAGGCACCTTTAAAGTCACCTGTGATGCCTTTGAGTCTCTTCCATGGCTTCCATCTTTGTTTTCAGGAATACTCTGTGAGCAAGGCTTATTGTGACTGTAATCCTATTTGTTAGATATCTTGGGACATATCAAATAGCAGTAGGTATTCTTACTTAGGTAGTGAAATGCTTCTCTATATGTCCAACACAGAGAGTACAGAGAGAGCTGGATTGCCTTTCACTTGTTACTGACTGTACTGATTAAGTCTTAAGCAGCAATAGTCTGACACATCCTTGATAGGAAACATAGTTATGCCCTACAACAGTACATTGAAACTGGATACCTGGGTTATCAGTGGCAGGAATCACACAGTTCAGGATTAATTTAATCTCACTATTTCAAGACATCCATTTTTGGATGCGGAAGGATTTTTTTTTAGTGCATACCCTGCAGATTCTTGCCAATTTTTTTTTTAGGAAATCTTTGAGCATAACTTGCAATGATATTGGTTTCGTATCTTGGCATTACAGGATTTTGGTGGAGGATGAAGTGGACTGGAGGCCTGAGGGAGATATTGTGATCAGCTCTTCCTCCTATGAAGCCCACCAAGCTGAACTAGCTACACTTAAAGAAGTCAGTGGCCATAGTATAACACTCCATGAACGCCTTCTCCACAGGCATATTGGTAGGAAATGTATCTTTCTCTTTCAAAGCTTCCTTCTGAAGCACAGACCTTCTGTTTCAGGTCTCAGCAAGATTGATTCGACTTTACTGATGTATGTTTCTCTGCCTTTTTCAGCTACTTTGATACTGTAAAATTGATGGTCCAGACTGTACTGAATAGCTCATTCTAGAAAGAATATCTGCAAAGAGTCGAAAAGGGAACTGATGGAAGAATTAAGAGCTACATAATTACTGGGATTTGTCTAGACAAAAGTAGATATCTGTATGAGCAGTGTCTCAGAGCAGATAAATGCATACTGCTCATTCAAAGCAGATGTGTAAAATAGATAATGAATTGCACTTGAGAATTGCCTGTTTCTCTCCACTGTACATAAAACCAGGCCGGATAACTGAATCAAGTCTGGAGATGCTAAGAGTCACCAGAGATGAATTCCAGGCTAGATACCTACGTTTGCTCTCTCAGAGTTCTCATTAAACAACACTTTTGTTTTAGAAGATACCTGCAACCAGATCTCTGTAGGTAATTGCTATTTAATGCTGATGTTGGTCTAATTCTAATAGCAATTCACGCGGTATTTCTGTACTGAGGAACATCACTTGCGTGTAGAGCTTAAAAAAATCAGTGTGAATCTGTTCATTGATTTGGCATCTCTGTACCGCAGGGAAAAGATTTAGCACCTTTTTCTAAAAACAAAGTGTGTTGGAAAATATATATATGCATGGTGAATATTTGATGGGCAGGTGGCCTTTCAGTTTTAGTGTTGATGTGCGTAGATTGTGCTGGAGGAAAAACCCACCTGAATGTCAGTGCAGATTCTACAGAGATGCTGTGCACAATCGGCTAGGCTGAATGTCCCCTGAGGCACTGGTATATAGGTATGATAGACACTTAGCACATTTTGTCTCCTGAAACTCCCCAGGGCATCCCCATGACATAGAAGATGGTAGACGCATCTCTTTGTCTGCAGAAGTTGGACTCCTAACACGGAATATACAGATCAAGTCTGACATGCCTTGCACTGGGAAGATACTGGTGGGACATTTTATGGATTCCAGTGGGAGAGAGTTTGAAGGTAGTAGATATTCACCTAGTCTCATTGACCAGGCCAATTTTGCCCAAGAAAGAACTGTATAGCACAAGATATATCTGTTTTATATGTGCTTTGCAATTCTAAGCAAACTGTGACTGTGAGATATGTATGAAATATGAGCACTCATATTTCGTAATAATCTTGAAATATATTTAGATGGTGTGGTTCTGTGGTTGGTTGGTTTTTACTGTAAGTGTTTAAATGTTTTTGAACAAATACCCTTTATTGGCAATACAGTGGCAAAGGTTGCCTACTGTTATATGCCTGAGTGATGTTTGAATGGGTGTCAACCAGGTCTCAGGTCATTCTGGAAGCTTCTGTTTCATTGCAGTTATCTCATTACAGGTGCCCTTCAACTCTTAAATATTGAATTTTTGAACTTTGGGCCTCCTCAGCTTTCTGCTATTGAATTCAAGAATCTAACTCAGCGGTCCTCAGTGGTGTCATCCACCATTCATGGTAGCTGTGGAGTTGGCATCAAAGCAGTCATGAGTAATGGGATTTGGTTGCATGATAATATAGTGTTCAACACAGTCGGACCTGGCATCGATTTGGAAGGGAAAAACCATTCTCTCATCAGGAACCTTGTTATTCTAAGCAGGCAGCCGGAGGGTTTATTAAACTGGGTTGCTGGCATCAAGGTGAACCTTGTCATTGGTGTCTCCCTCTATGGCAATGTTGTGGCAGGATCTGAGAGGATTGGATTTCATATTAGAGGTCAAGAGTGTTTGCTGGATGTTGATTATTGCCGCGAAAATGTGGCCCATTCAAATCTTCACGGCATTCATCTGTACAGGGGAGATGAATTTCAGACCTGCACTAGAATAACAGGTTTTCTATCTTACAAGAATTATGACTATGGTATGATGTTCCACCTTGGAAGCAGCGTCATTATAGACAATGTAATGCTGGTGGACAACACCGTGGGTCTCATGCCAGTAATATACTGTCTGTATGCCAAGCAGTGCTACACAGGGAAAAGACTCCTTGAACTTAGAAACTCTACCATTGTTGCAACAAGCTCAACTTTTGACTGTATCAGAGACAGGATCAAGCCTCAAGCAGCTGACCTAACTTCCAGGGATCGACCACCATACTACCTTCAAAGAGGACGTGCTGGGATTTTATGGCCTAAATTTACCACTGTGACCAGCCAGAGGCCAGAAAACCCATGGCACAAAATCGTCTGTTGTTCAAAAGTGCTAGGACTCATGAAGATGAAAGGTTGGTCTTCTATTGACAAGTCTATTCTGTCTTGACTAATTATAGTTTTCCAAGGCTGAAACTTTGGCCTTCCACACCTACAAATGGTCATGGTAAGGAAATCCTTCTGAATGTGTCTTCAGTTTGATACAGTTACAAGCATATCACTTGGTAATTTTCACTTCCTGCATCAGCTATATGCAATCATGTGCTAATTTATGTATTTTACTTCAAACACACTTCTCCTTCTATGCTATTTATTTCCACCTGATTCATGTCTATGATCTGCAGTCATCTCTAACTAAATAGAGGTGTCGAGTTTGAGGAGCAGCGCATCTTGTCTAGAACTTGCAATAGAACATCATGACTATAGCTACACAGAAACATGGCTTGGCTTTTATTGTCATAAGGAATTACAATTTTTAAAGAGTGCAAAAGTAGGATATATCAGTTAATTATCACTTGGTTTTGGCTCTAGTTAAATTCCTTGCTTTCAGAATAATATTTATGTAATCAAACCTGGCTGACTGGATGCCGTGATGGTATCTAAATACCTCACAGTTTTTCATGTCTTTATTCCTCACTGCTACCTATTTTTGCAAGAAAATGCATTATGTTCTTTTTACTGAAGAACATGGGAGGGAGATAATGGCAAATAGACTTCCCAGGGTCTCAGAGAAAATGTGTGGCACAGAATGGATTTTGTAGCTACACAGTATTTCAGTTCCAGAGCCAAGTGTGTGTCACCAGACACCAATCATTTTATATTAACATTTGGTAAGTGGAGAAACCATCCATGGCAGCTTGTCTTTAAACTGCTTCTGACCGATTCCAATACAATCAATTAATCGTTCTCTCCCATGTTTCTTTTTCACTTAATATTTGGTTTCATTTCCCATGAGCATGACTTGGTTTATGTTAACCTCAGATACAACTGCAGCTATGGGATATTCTAAAGACAACTGAAAGTCTATGATAATGCAAGTAGTCTGAATTTAAAAATATTTTGCAGTACAATTTCACATAGAACAGATCATATAGCAAAGCACTTTCTGACTACTTTTCCTTGCTTGGTCTTTTTTCTTAATCCCTGGTAGACGTCACATTTACTGGTTTTACAAAGAGCTGCCACAGCGAAGACAGGGATGTCTGCATCATGTCAGATACTGACCATTTAGGCACCATGCCTCTTATCACGGCAGAGAGATCGAGGATGTTATATGTCAATGAAAAGGATAAGTTCTACTTCCATGCAGCAAGGTAATATGCTTCAATCTAGACATCTCCTCTTGTTTCTGCAAAAAATAAAAATAAATAAAATCACCTACAATTCTAAGGCTACCTTCACCTCTGTACGAGCTGTCTTTTTTTGTGTTATCTTGATAAGAATTTAAGCAGTTAATTTAGACTGGAATTTTAGGTGCAGAGCAGTCCCATCCTTTTCCATCTTTGCTCCTTTACTGTTCCTGTCTGGCAAAAACTCAAATCCCCCCCCTGAAAAAAGAAAGAAAAAAAGCATCAACAAAACAACAGTTTAGGTCAATATTTGAAGATCTGAGTTTCAGATTATATTGAGGTGCATCTCCAGACCAGTCCTCTTGGATTTCTTCTGTTACTGACATTTGTATAGCAAACCAAGGTTCATAAATCCTGTTTCTTAAAGCTCTGTCCTGAACATCTCTGAATTCACAGCCTCAGGCTTCAGCAAATGTCAGGACCTTCAGCAAAAAACCCTGAGATAGGGGATGTCCTTTTGGCTGGGGAAGCAGAGCTTGATTTTTGCCTGCGAGATCACATCAGAAATGTTGATCAGTACCAGGCAGGCTGTGAGATGTCAAATGATTGCCAGAACTGCTCCTGCCCAGGGAGAATATCAGCTGTGTGTGGAGAAACACGGAGCAGGGAGGGAGAGAGCTTCATCTGTAACCTTAAGTCACTGATGGCTGCAGCAATTCAAACATACCATGTCCAATGGAAACCACATGCCAAATTATTTATTACAACCGGTGAACACAATATAGAGGCTATGTCAGGAAAGCCTTGAAGTAGCAAAAATAATCCAGCACGGACTCCACTTGCCAGTCAAAAATAATTGGAGGTGTCCCACACTGCTATGTTTAGAGCCCCTCCAGCCTTCTGCCAGAATTTTTATTCTATTCTATATTTTTGCTTTGTGCTTTGGGCGTTAGTTTGCGTGTAGATTTCTGAGACCTGTCCAGCCTGTCAGGTCCCATTATGTTTCACTCTTGTATCCATCCCGCAATATTATGCTACTGGTGAGCTGCTGAATACGCAGTCCATTGCAAGAGCTGGTGATTTTCTAACATGATTAATGCATGTGAATTGCAGAATGTTTTCTTAGTGGCATGGTAAACCTCTGAGGGAGATTACATCTCTCAGTGCTCCTCATGCATTATCTGCATGCATTCATTTGATCTACCTTTGCAGCTGCTGAACTTGATCCAGGCTGTAGCTGCATTGTTCAGTTTCGGCATCCTGCAGGGATATCTTGATGGATATCTCCTGTCAAGGGGAAGGTGAGCATTGCCTTAGAGCAAGAGAGGAAATAGAAACATCAGGGAATGTGGCAAAAGCATGGAGTACTTTGCTTGTCCCTCCCGTAGACCCAGCCAGCTGAAATGCTGGATCTTCTGAGAGATGCTGAAGAATTGAACTAGCTGTCAAGATCAGAAGAGCTGTCTTTGTTCTCCACTTCTTTCAAGTCATGTGGATTGGAGGGGCTGGCCCATGTGATTGTTTTTTCTTTCTATGGATCATTATGTGTACCTGTTGGCTGCACTCATAATGTCAATAAATGTGTGTTTTTCCAAGTCAAGAAATTCTCTTCGTTCTCCAAGACTTGAAAAATATCCATATGACAATCTGAAGATATTCCCACAGACTTTGCTGGAGTACAACTACTTGTGTATCATTACAGTTTTTGTAAGAGGTGCAGTAAGGCCAATTGTCTAGCTCCTTTAAACTGTGTTAAACAGTAGTCAAAACACATTTGAAAGCAGTTGAGATCCTTAATATGTGGTTCAGCTCACTAAATTTTAGGGTGCCAAAAATTAGGCATATATGTATATATATGGCATATATTAGGCATATATCTAAATATATACCTTCAACTTGCTGCGTATTCATTAGAGACCCTTGTCTAGGAAATGATTCGATCTAACTTAGGTACATATTTCAGGTGAGGTGAGTTCCTCTCCAAAAAACCTGTTCTTCCTCTGTCTTTAATGATATGCAAAGAAATGTATGTAGCTTCTGTTTTTTGTTTTGTTTTGTTTTGTTTTTTGTTTGCTTTTAAATCTAAACTTACAATTTCCTCCTGAGAACATACTGATGGTAGAATCTTAATAAAGCCACGATTTTCTGAGATATGTTATTTTTCATTTTCTTTTTTTTTTTTTCCAGGGAATACAAGTTCACGTAATAAATACCAAAACATTATATATATATATATATATATAGGTGCAGGAGTGTTTGTTGCCAGTATAAATAAATTGCAGACATCAGTTCTTGCTCTCCTCCTCATAATAACCCACCTCTTCTGCCTGCCAGTGTACAGACCTCTGAAGACACCACATTCCCTGAAAAGAGCTGTGAAGGCTCAAGAAAGGCCCTCGTCAAGGATTTGGATGGAAATCTCCTGGACCTAGAACCACCTGTTTCTGTTTTCCCAAAGTCAGAATTTGAATGGACACGGTTCTACTTGCAATCTGGTAAGTGCCTGTGCTGTCTGGAGTAGCTGCAAAGTCGTGTGCTTGTGGTCCCAGACTGCGTGATGCATTTTTGGGATGGAAATAGTGAATGACATTGGGTGAGTTGGGAGATCTCATTGCACAGTTCTGTGCCCATCTGTGCTTCTCTGCCTTCTTGCAGAATCGTGGCACCTGGTCGTGTTTATCCTTTGTAAAGCTTAATTTAAATTCATTTTAAGATGGAAGAACTTACCTGCCCTTTGCAAAGTCCTCTGAATGTGTTGAGTAAGACATGCGGTATAACTGCCATGGGAGTGCAAAATAATGACAATAATTGGCACAGCAAGGATTTCCATCCACGCCCTACTGAGGAGATAATCAAGCTGATAACCCAGTCCAGAAGTTTTAAGACTCTCTTGTTTAAAAGGGCCCATTTTGCTCTGTAACCACTCTCTGAAAGTTCACACAGCAAGGCTCCGTTCTCATCCTGATTAAAACTCTGCTTTGTGATTCCAAATAAACTCTTTAATTACAAGGAGTGTTTCCTGCTCCTGCTGCTGACGGCGGCCATTTTGCTGAGCAGGCACATCATTTGTGACTCCGGCGGTATGGGAGCCTGATGGAAGGGACTGTAATTAATCCCCTTTCCCATCCTACTCTAAAACTGATTAAACACAAGAAGAACTTTAATCTTTAAACAAAATGTCTAATGTGTACCCTGGAAAGGCTTTTCCTCTAAGCATCCCACTCTAACTGGCTGCTTAGGGGGCTGATTAATATGTTGTCTAGATACAAACACACCAATTTTTCTTTACCTTTTTTCCCTGATTACTATTCACATGCAAGCATTAATATCCTAGCAGCATTACCACTCAACATCTGCATATTAAAGCACACATACTTTTGCATATGGTACCTATACTTTATTTAGCTTTGCACAGTTTTTAGCATACCCTAACACACAATCATACAAATGCCAGGAATCCCCAGCATCTCAACTGCACTGACAGTGCAACCTGTGCACTCCACAGGGTTTATCTTCCAGTGTAATGGTGGCGACAGCATATGGTAAATGCTCCCTGCCTCCAAGGCTGTAACAAAATTGCTATGTTTTCTTCTTGCTGCCCAAATACAAATGGGGATATTTTCCCCTCTTTTGTGTTTAATTCCTCTGTATTTCTCATTCTGATCTGAGGTTTCTTTTATCTTAAGGCTGACATTTGGAAAGGCACAGCTTGATGCTGAGGTGAATTCATGGTCCCTTCCTTTCCCTTTCCCTTTCCCTTTCCCTTTCCCTTTCCCTTTCCCTTTCCCTTTCCCCTTTCCCTTTCCCCTTTCCCTTTCCCTTTCCCCTTTCCCTTTCCCTTTCCCCTTCCCCGGGGTGTGGATCAGCCTCTGCTCTCAGGTAACAGAGGTAGGATGAGAGGTGATGGTCTCAAGATGCGCCAGGGGAGGCTGAGGTTGGATATTAACAAGAGCTTTTCTCAGAAGGATTATGCTCTGGCACAGGCTGCCCAGGGAGGTGATGGAGTCACCACCGTATTTGGAGGTGTTGAAGAACCATGGGGATGTGGCACTGAGGGATGTGGTCAGTGAGCATGGTGGGGGTGGGCTGAAGTTAAACTTGGGGATCTTTGAGGACATTTCAACCTTAACAATTCCATGATTCTATGAATTCTGACTATCTCCAGCACCTTGATCAGATAAACTGGTACCATTCAACAGTTACCTGCTAGCCTTGCTGAGCACAAAGAGAAAAGCTAGTCTTCTCAAGCAGCTATATTATGTTCTATTTCCACAGTTCAGAGACATACATGTATTTGTCTCAACAGCTCTGGCTTTCCACATCCTTCGAATTGCATCCTCTCAGTGTTCCTGTTCAGCTGAAGACAAAAGTGATACAGGATATATATATCATTTATATAGGTGTGTGTATACAATAGGTTGAAGAAGGTCCACCTTACTTCCCAAATCCTGCCCACAGCAGATGGGCAGCAGGGAGCCCTGTAATGTATATTTAATCGTGTACCCACTTTTGTCTTACCAGGTGTCTCATCTTTGGCTTGCTCTGTTAGTGTTTTGGGTCATAGAGCAGGCCTGTTTATTGTGACTCTTCATAGAAACACAGTTGTTCACATAAAGTTGAAATTTTATTTTTCTTGATAAGTCCCAAAAATTCAGAAAGAAAAAAAAAAAACGAAAGTAAAGAGGGATCAACTCCAAGTTTTTTGTTATTATTTCCTCTAGGGAAAAAAGAAGTGTCAACAACAGAAGTGCATTTGAGTAAAACAAAGAATAATTATTTTTTAGCAAAGGCTACTTTCTTTTAGCTCTTTTCTTGCTTTTCAATATCATGCTGTAAAAGTTTAGAATAAAATGTTTTCCAACAAAAACCCCTGAAATCATTTATAAGGAACTTTCACAGTATCATTTTTCAAATTACCCAAAACATTTTAATGAGTTTAACATGAATTTGTAATTATTTAAATCTCTTTGAGCTGCCCTTCTTGGATGACAAAATGTTTTTCTCCTACAACTCATCTTTATACCAAACTTCTTACAAAAGAGCTTGGGGCCAGTCCTGGAGCACTAAATGGTACCAGCAAATACCAGAATCACAAGCTGTACAGCAGAATGAGCTATAAACATGAGTCTAGTGGAGCATGGAAGGATAAATGAACAGTTCATCTACTCAACTGGTTTCTGTGTCCAGGTGAAAACCCCTGCAACAAGAAGGAAAGTTGACAGTACTATTGTTCTGTAGTTAAATTTCTAACCATCTGATAGCTCCTTGCAGTACTTTTATGGACTCTGGTATGAGACTGTGTGAGTTCTTCGTGATATAATAGCCCAACATTTCCCAGAATCATTGAAATTCATTGTCTCCCTCTTGGTGGAAAGGCAGCGGAGGAGCAGAGGCTGGTAGCAGGTTCGTCTGAGCCCATGATCATAGCCTCAGGCATGCTCTCTGGTGAACTAAGGGAGATTGGCAGAAGTTGGTGGGTTGATACATCCTTACCAAGGCCTCTCTTCATATCAGTACAGGATGACTGAGCTCCTGGTGAGGGCAAAGAGTCAAGGAAACGCCTTGCTCAAGGACTTATCATTAAAGGTATCACGTGGGAGTATGAGGAGGTGAATGCAGAAAGGAAATGGTCTGCAGTATCTAGACTTGTAGAACAGTTTTACATCCAAGTGAACTCTAAAGAATGCAACTTACCATCTTTAATCTCAGCAGATATTCATAGTTAGACGTTAGACTGTGAGGATTGCCCATGTTCCTTAAAGGGGGTTGGACCAGATGGTCTTTAAGGGTCCCTTTCAACTCAAACAATTCTATGGTTCTATTCTATGATTCTGCAGTTCTAGATGTCAGGATAATCCAACACAAATGCCGATGAGCATCCCAGAAGGTGCTGGATTCCTTAGGATGGTTTTTTTCTTTTTCTTTTTTTTTTTCTTTCTTTTTTTATGTACAAACCCAAAAGTGAATCCATCCAGTTCTTATTCTCCTTTAGCAGGGCTTCATATTTAAACAGAAGAATAGCCTCTTTTTTTGTCTTACGAAACTTTTAACTATATATAATTGGGCTTCCCGAATGACTTCCATGCTGGTTTCTGAACAGATGCAGAAAGATCCTTAGGTTTGCTAGAGAGCAGTTTCTTTGTATGTTGTATTTTGTGGCTCTGTATGATAGGGACCCTGTTCCAGTACCTTTTACTCAGCAGAGTAATTCTGTTGATTGAGTACTGAAGGATTAGCAAGTTCAAGACTGCAGGATTTAGCTATCATGCAACTTCTTCTTTCTGTTATTAACACATGCTCCTTGCATTTCCTGCAAATAACTGCACTTATTTTCTACTTTATACTAGTAAAACACTGCAAAACTTTTAACTTCTCCAGATACAGTGGAGGAATCAGTGAAATTTCTGTCCATAATACCCTGTGGGATGGACATATATTTTGACACTATTTTCCCATGCAGAGGGCAGAATTTGTGACTTGCCCAAGGTCAGTCATTGAATTAATGCATACCCTTCCAAAACTGACAGCCAGCTCTCAATCTAAAAGCACCCACCCTGCTTAGGCAAGTAGAAGAGTATGGTTGCGTTAATGAGAATCAGAAGAAAATATGTTTTATATTATTTTTTTATTATTATTAAAAAACTTGCTTGTAGCATACTTTACTGAATACTCAAATTCTGACCTTGGTTTTAAGCAAAAACAACAACAAAACCTCCAAATATTTTTTATTATTTAAATGTTGAAGAAATTTTGTATTGAAAAAAAAAAGATAATGGAGTCAGCATTAGTGGGAATCTATTTGTGCAAAGATTTCATCAGAAATAAGGTAAAATGTTTAAGTATAGATGTACACAGTCCGAAGCAAATTTAAGTTCAGGATTTTAGTCTTCTGGTAATTTTTGCTATTGAATAATATTCACAAATAGGAGAGTTATCAGTTTGGCATGCAGGCTACCAATGTAATTCAGGGATAAAGCTGTCTGAAACGGTTGTCATGAATGTATATTTAATATTCCAAGGTGCGTGGTTGGCTATACCTGCTATGTGTAGTCGTTTGTAGCACTTAAAGACATTTGAGAAGAGAATGCAGGTTTGGTAAATTTACAAGGAATGAAACAGCTGTGACATTGGCCTGAAACATCGGCCTTAGTTTTTTTCCTCTGATGCTTTTTGTTGTTGTTGTTGCTCACAGATAGAAGCTTGCTTTTTTCCACAATAAATATCCCTTGCAAAATGCCTTGAAAGTGGCAATGAAGAAGATTAACAGAGCTCTTACCAAGTTATTATTTTATAAAAACTCAACCTAATATCTTCAGGAATTACTCGTGGTTTTAAGCTCAAGGAGGGAAGGTTTAGGTTGGATACCATACAATCATGGAATCATTGAGTGGCCTGGGTTGAAAAGGTCCACAGTGCTCATCTAGTTTCAACCCCCTGCTATGTGCAGGGTCACCAATCAACAGCCCAGGCTACCCAGAGCCACATCCAACCTGGCCTTGAATGCATATCAGGGGGAAGTTCTTTGCTGTGAGAGTGGTGAGGTGCTGGAACAGCTGCCCAGAGAGGCTGTGGGTGCCCTGTCCATCCCTGGAGGTGTTCAAGGCCAGGTTGGATGGGGCCCTGGGCAGCCTGGGCTGCTATGAAATGTGGAGGTTGGTGGCCCTGCCTGTGGCAGGGGGTTGGAGCTTTGTGATCCTTGGATTCCCTTCCAACCCAAGCCATTCTATGCTTCTATGATTCTATGACAATTTTTACTTAAATTTCCTGAAAATAGATCTCTGGTGAAGAATTCAATGGGTCTCAAATGAGATGGAACCTGAGAACAAAGTTGGGAATTATTTTCAGTGACCTTGGGAGAACAAGCTTTAAAGTAAGCAAGATGGGGATAGGTTACTTTTGTATCTTTACAAACTAGGTGGTGGCTCATAAGGCATGAGGTGGATGAGCCTACTGAAATAAAGGATCAGCAATTCTAAGTGGGGGCAATGTTGTGGAGTGAAGAGTATCTTTGGGTGAAGAGGCCGCTGGTTTGGAATGGAGTTTCAGAGTGCATCTGGATGCCCCTGTGACACTGTATCCTAATTGGAAGCTCTGGCAAGACAAAATACTCCTCTGTCTTCACTTCCAACTTCACAATTGCATAGTGCTGGAGGTGCATCATAATTAATTTTTGGTACATTATGGAAGAACAGATGAGGGCTGGAGGTCTGGAAAGAGCAAACTAGGACAGCACTGGGACCTATGAGATCATGCAACATTTCCATTTTGAAATACTATGAATTACTTTCCCTTAAGCTCATCTGTATCTCAGGCTCTAATAAGTCTTTAATAAGTTCTAATAAGTTATAATAAGATCTAATAAGTTTCTCTTTTCAGAGATGTCACTTCATTGACTCTGAAGTTAGGATGAGGTGAACGACACCATTCATTGCCTGTGTGTTCAGTAGTGAGATCAATACAGAATATATTTGTTTGTATGTACAAGTATGTATACGTGCAACAATGCAGAAACCTATCAAACATTATCTTCATGTTTTCTTAGAGGATGGCAAATGCTTTTCTCATGAAGGATCTGAAGTACATTGGGTGAATTTGTCCATCTTGCACACTGATAGCAGTAAACAGGTACAACATTTTGTAGGAACTTCAGTACTGAATACTTCATGTACTTTGAAATTGACATTCACCAGTGTTCAGCTACATAAAATGTCAAATGTGTGTCTGTATGCATTAAAATGTTTAAATTCAGAAAAAAAGTGAATGTAAAATAGGTCTTTAGCTATGAGAGCTAACCTTGGCACTTGGCATATCAGTCCGTTTTGAGGAGGTGGTAGCTAATAGTCTATGACTACAATTGCAATCAAAAATTCCTCTGCTTTTCCTCTTAGCATTAATCTCTGAGGATAAAACATGAGGTTTGCCGTTTTCAAAGCAATTTAGAGTAATGACACCATTATTAGACATTCTGAATTCTGGGAGAGCCCATTTATTTTCCTGCACACTAAAAAATAGCGCAGTACCCCTGAAATACCACATCACCTTCATTTAGGAATCTAGTAATAGATTTGATATCAACCTCTCTACCCTTCTGTACAGAAATGTTGCATACAAACTGTGCATAAGCATTTTTATCACTGACACGATGAGGCTAGTGTTTCAGGGTGTTTGTTCCTAAGAAGTGATTTATAAACCATTGGTAGTCCATGAAAGCTGAGTAACTGATGCACACATCACCCACAGATTAATTTAGGAGCCTGTCAGTTAAGGTTGACAAGAATCATTAGGCATCTGGAAAACAGAACCCATAAGGAATGGTTGAAAGAGTTGAGTGGCTCAATTGAGAGAAGAAGAGATGAATGAGACATTTAAGAACTGCCTTCGAATATATGGGAGAGTGCTGCAGAGGTGAGAGGAATAAAGTGCTCCCTTAATCTATGGTACCAGAAGTAATGGGCTGAAATTTCAGCAAAGATCATTATAGATGCTGGGAGGAAATGACATAAAAAAGCAAAAATCTGGTGTAACTTCCCTGAATGAGTTGTGGAATCTGTCAGTGAAGGTTATACAAACATCTATAGATGTTCCAAGGAGAGAGAGCTCGTACCTTCCTCTGGAGGGAGGATGCATCAGATGACTCCAGAAGATCTATATTCAGGAATTACTCGTGGTTTAAAACTCAAGGAGAGGAGGCTTAGATTGGATGTCAGGGGGAAGTTCTTTGCTATGAGAGCGGTGAGGTGCTGGAACAGCTGCCCAGAGAGGCTGTGGATGCCCCGTCCATCCCTGGAGGTGTTCAAGGCCAGGTTGGATGGGGCCCTGGGCAGCCTGGGCTGCTATGAAATGTGGAGGTTGGTGGACCTGCATGTGTTAGAGGGGTTGGAGCTTCATGATCCTTGAGGTCCCTTCCAAACCAACCATTCTATGATTCTATGATGTTCAGTGGTCTGCATGAACCTTTGCTGTCTGACAGTGATTTATTGGTCTAAAGACCAAGGTGTTGTTGTGGGAAGATCTGGTAATTAGAACTTTCTAAATACTGCTGATGAACATTCAGAGTGACTACTTAGGGACATAATTAGTGCAGAGAAATTCTCTCTGAACCAACTTGGTTCCTCTCAGCCAAGCTGCCTTTTCTTGTAGAATAATAATGCTCTTGAAAGGCTCGTGTAGAGGTTAGTTCCATGGAAAATAGTGTACTAGGATGGAGGAGCATTCAAAGCACGTAGATCTCCGAGGTTCCTCCCAAAGCTCAGGCACTCAGACATTATAGAGTCATAGAGTTGGAAGGGCCCCTCAGTGATACCAGGGACAAAGCTGGGGGCAGCTGCCTACACCATACAGTCTTTCTAGGAGCTTTCAGGAGACCACATGCCTGTGTTTATGCAATTAAAAAAGAAATGTGAATCGTGTCCTGCAAGTACAACTGGATTCTTTCCCTTAGATCTCAGAGGCGTATCTCTAATCCAGCCAAACTGCTGAGTGTTAGCTTGCAGAGCTTTACAGGGGAAGCAATGCATTTTGCAACAATTAATTTTGCAGAGGAAGCAGCCTGTTTAAAGACGCCTGCAGCACTCACTAAAATATGTGTTGTTTTTCAAGGCCACCAGACACACAGTTGGCTAGGTTGGCTAATAAACAAAACAACAATGCAAAAACCCAGCCTCGTGGGGTTTGCAGGGAGAAAGGATGAGAAATAAAATGAATAATGCTTACCTGCTAGGGGTGGGTGAAGACTATAATTGTTTAGCCCCCAGCAGATCCCTGCAAGGGTTAAAAATGACAAAGATATTAGTTGGTGACTGCTAAAATTGTTGGTTTGAAGCTCTGGGCAAAACACAGACTGTTATTTACCGGACTTGGTCGATTTACTTCTTAATGCAATAATGACCTGTGAAATGAAACGTGAGCTAGACAATTGTTCCTCATTGTTTCCAGTAAAACATCCTTTCATACCCCATTAAACCACCATTAATTCCATATGAAAGAGAAGCAGGCACAAACACCAAGAGGGATCTCTCTCTCTTTTCCTCTTTTCCCCTCTTCCTGGGCCTAATCAAGGCCTGTGGATAGCAAAACAGCTTTCTTATCAATTTGAGAAGGCATTGGGCAGGCCACAGGGGCAATATTTTTAAAAGAACACCACTGACATTTTCTAGATAGGCACCCAGTGGATCACCAGCTCAAGTTTTGGAGAAGAACATATCTGCTAGCGTGGCAAATGAATTGATGTCAGTACATCCTTTTTCTATCTTTTTTTTATATTGTCTTCCATTAAGCATGAGGTTTTTTGTCATCACGCAGTGTGTGTGTGTGCGTGCACCTTTTCACACTCTAATTTTTAACCCACTTTCAACTTCAGTCAAAAGCAGATACGGATAAGTTCTTAAATTTACAGTTTTTTTAAAAATGGAGTCTGGGAAGAGAAATCCTATGAAGATACCTCTGTATCTTCAATACCCCCTAACAAAGGGGTTAAGTGTGTCCCTTCTGTATGCCAAGAATATTCTCTGGAGAGCAACTCCATTTTTTTGCCCCAGCAGAAACTAAAGAAGGGAAATCTGCACTTTGGTAGACACGTGGGCATCCAGGCACAGCTCTGTAATCAGGTACAGGACCCACTTTGCATGAAACTGATTTCTTTAACCCTTACTCCTTTCTGCTGGAGCAGACTATGAAGACAGGCTGAGGGAGCTGGGCTTGTTCAGCCTGGAGATGAGAAGGCTGTGAGGTGACCTCATTGCAGCCTTTCAGTACCTTAAGGGAGCCTAAAAAAGGAGGGGAGTCAACCCCTTGAAAGGGGTAGATAACTGCAGGACAGGGGAACATGGATTTAAGTTGAAGGAGGGAAGATTTAGGTTGGATGTCAGGGGGAAGTCCTGTTCTTCTTTTTCCTTCCATCTGACCCATCCAAGACCCCCAACCTCAGCACACTTTTCTGCCTCCATAAATCAGGACCTCTGATCTCCAGTTGTCTGATAGAACCCCGAACTCCTCCTGTCTCCAATCCAAAACTCCGTGGCAACTTATTTCATCCTTTCTGCTACATTTTTCCACACTGTCCATAAATCAGGACATAATAATAAATTAATGCCAAACCTCTTACTCCACAGCCTTCCCAACTATCCACCAAACTCTCTCCTTCCTGCCTCAGAGCATCACCTGAAGCCCTGATCCTGGCATGCAATCAGTTCCTTGGCAGGCTCTGCCTACCTTCAGAGAGGTTACAGTGGCTCACTGAATCACTGGCTTTTACCCAAGCATACCACTCAGTTTCTTGCAAACCAGTTTGACAGTATTGTAACATGTTCCAGTCTCATCCCCGTTTTTTGGTTGCTTCTACTTTTGTATTTTATTCTGATCTTTTGTTCTATTTATATATATATATATATATTAATACTGCATCCTTTTATTTGCAGCACTTGATGCCTTTCTCTTCCCATGCTAGATTTATGCCTGGGGTCAGATTGACTGTAAGTTTGATCAGAAATAGTTCAGCTGCAAAGGAAAAAAAAAACAAAACAAAGTGAAGCTCTTTTTAGTGTGTGCTAGAAAGCAAATCTTTAAACTCTCAAACCTATGGGGTTGCAGTAAAGGCCAGCAGGGAAGCAACTCTGAGGTCAGTGAAATGCATTCTATTAGTGGTGCCTGTGAAAAAAAAACTGTTGAGGGCTATCTGTGAAAATAACTTTTCAGTCTCTGCTGCGTTTTTTGAAGCACAGACATCAATGCTTTGCTCTCTTCAGCCTTCTCCAAAATACCTGAGTACTTGGAGCTTTAAATCCCACGCTGTAGTTTCCTTGTATTGCATCTGCTAATCAATGAAGGAATTCTGGGCACTCCATAACACTTGTTGCTGCCCATGGCACTGTGTCCCTGGAAACACGTGTTATGCCCCACCTGTACGAGATGGTTTAGGAGCCAAGATTACACAGACGTCTCGTACGGAACAGAGGAGAGATCTTGAATTTTAGCCATCAACAAGTAGGCCACCAACTGGGGACACGCTGGTTGGGTTCTCATGGATCAGCCTGATCTGCAAAGCATACACCAGTTTCCTCTGTAGAGCACTAAGGAATTTTTTATTCATTGCTTCTATGTTTCTCACTGATGGTGTGCAGAATTCAGTCTTGGTTGCAGAAAAATCAATCCTCATGGAAGGATTCCAGCACAATTCTGAAGAGTTGGAGAATAACAAGTGCAAAGTCCCTTGCTGCTCACATAAAGAGCAATAGCCTGGGAAAGCAAATCCTTTTATTCCATTCCCCTGTAACTCTTCTAGATAGTGGTATCCCGAATCAAAGAGAATCATGACTGCATGGTTGTGTGTATAAACACACACACACAGTCACTGTCCACACAACAGTGCTTGGAAGCATTTCATCATTTTTTCCCTCTTATCTTCCAAATATTAGCATTTAATGAAATACACATTTACTTCATTTATTTTGAACCTACTCCAAGGCCAGCAAATACCAGAACCTCAAATGTTATGACAGGATAGATTCTTTATTGGTTTGTTTTCTTTTCATTCTTTCTGTTTGCACTGAGATATTTTTTTTCTTTCTTTTTTTTTTTCTTTCTTTTTTTTCTTTTTTCTTTTTCTTTTTTTTTAAAAAAGATTATAGATCCTTATGTCCTAACTCAGGGATCCTGGCTTCCAACTGAGGTAGACAAATATGTCCAAAAAAATGTCCTTGTGACCTATCCAATGCAGACAGCTGTGCAGCAAACAGGAAATTGAGGAAGTCAGGTTCATCTGAGACACAGGATTTCCTTCATGGATGTTTCAGATAAAACATCTTTAATTTCTCAGTGCTGTAAAGGAACCGAGAGTAAAGCAGGGAGACTGTTGCTTTGTGCCTAGAAGACAGTGATGTGAAAGCACAACCGAATGACATTTTCTCTCCTGGGCATCACTGCAGCTTGGCCATGTTGACATAACCTCTTCCAAGGTCTTCTGCTGACTCTGGCCCAGTCTGAGAGGATGTGAGCCAGCCCTGAACCAGAAGCTGTGTCACGTAGCCACAGAAGGGCAGAATTCCCTAGGTTGGGCACAGCTCCATGCTAATGTGCTTACACAGCTTCCTCTTCAAAATGGGCATCGTTTTCCAGATTGAATTCTGAACAGAATAATCTCAGGTCTATTTGTAAAGGGCAGTGAAAGTGTCTTCCTAATTTCAAACATGCTGTGCTAGGGGTGTTATTGTGGGCAGACTTTATCGTGGTAGCCAGCAGGTTCAACCATCTGCATGCGAGCAGTGATGTAACGAGAGTGAGAGTGACAGGGAAATGTGGACTGGTGCTACAGAATAGTGCAGCAGGTGTGACATCATTGCTGAACTCTGCTAAAACCTTCTGTGACAGAAAAAAAAACAACAAACATTTGATTATCCTGTGAAATAAGGTTCCTCCTGTTTCTCCTCTCATTGCTTTGTCATGGCTCCTGACATTCCAGTGTTGGGGATGACAGATGTGTCAGTGTATCATCTGCTATGATCTGATTCCAAATTCGTTTTGGTCTCCTATGAAACGCTGGAGAAAATTACACACCAAGAACAGTGTCCATATGGCATTACTAAAGCAGGCAGACACACTTAGACGTTTGCCTGCTTGACCTTAGCTTGCCTTGCTCCCCTGTTTGTGCTGCTAGGTTGTGGCACAGTCTTGCATTATGTGATCACAGTAACACTGTGCAGTCCAAAATGGGATTGGTCTGGAGATGGCTCAGTGCTTTGTAGTACCACATGTTTGTATGCAAGAGCTCTGCCTTAACTCCTGGAGAAACTGGAACATGTGGGATGAATAAGGACTAGGGGAGAAGAAAGAAAGATCTTGCAGCACTGATGGTTTCTTAAACCCATCTGAATAACAGAGCGGCTCCATACAAATCTTTTAAATGAAAACATTTGCCCATGACCTTTCTCGTGTCCCCATAGCGTTTTACCTCTTGTTCATGTCCCCATAATGTTTTACCTCTTGTCTTGCTCCTGCCATGCCTGAGCATGGTGCTGGAGAATGCTCGTTGTCAGGGTTCAGAGTTGCTCTGGGATAAGCACTAATGGTTGGCATGCATGAGATGACATTCAGGTACTATTTGCTTTAGAATCATAGAATCACCAAGGCTGGAAAAACCTCTAAGGGCATCCTGTCCAACCGTCACTTACCACCACCATTTCCCCACTAAACCACGTCCCTCAGTATCACATCCAAATCTTTCCTGAACACCTCCAGTGATTCCACCACCTCCCTGAGAAGCCCACTTGGTTGTGTGGGTGACATGCAAAGACAAAACCACTGAATGCAGAAGCCATCCATCTCAGCTGGTGCAGAAATACACCCAGGGCAGGACTCAGTAGGGCATCTTAATTACTGAAACTGCAAATTCTGATGAAGCTTGAACCAAGAGCTTTCTACAACCAAAACCAACTTTTCACGAGATAATTACTTGGCCAAAATATGCAAAATAATCATTTCTGAAACACATTTTTGGTATAGATGTCATCATTGTATTGAGTTCAAAGCACTTGTCATTGATACAGTGAGTACCTTGGGGTAATCAGGGCATGTGATGTGACTATTAATGTAGCTATTAATTAAAATAATTAGTTGAAAAGAACACGTGAAGTTCCTAATGTGTTTTTATAGAAATAGATCAGTGCTTTAGGAAAACAGTCGATTCACTGACACTATATTTCAGAAACTTTGAAAAATAATCATTTGCGTCTTAGGTAATTACATTAAATAGTCAGTCTAAGATCATACCAGGAACATAGGTATTAACTCACCATAAAAAAATTGTTAGTTGTACTTTTATATGTTTGTGTTTAAATGTATGTGATTATACAACCATCCTGCATTCCTAAGTTGCAGGGAAAATAGGGGGCATATGATGACCGCTTTCTAAGGGGTGGTCATGGAGTTTGATATTGGCACCACTTAGGATTTCTGTGTCTTTGTTGTTTGTTTGCTTGCTTGTTTTGAAGTTGCATTTGCTGCTCTTTTTTTACAGTTCTGGTTAGCTGCAAACTAATTTTGGTTTCAAGAGTCTCTGTTTTCTGGTTGCCTGGATAAGGCAAGTTGAATCAAAACTTTGGCATAGATCTTACTTGAGAGATTGACAGAGCGTTCAGCTTTTGGGTTGGACAAACTAATTGGCCAAAGTATAAAACCATCAGTTATGCAATAAAACAGTATGCAGTTAATTAAAGGAAGCTGATTATTTTCAGTCCAGCTCTGTTCCTGAAATGTCCTCCTACTCACTAATAAATTCTGTTCCTCTGGTGATTTCTCTGAAATTAATAAACACTTTGCAAGACCAGAGTGAGTCTGCCTCATTGTTTTCTTCCTATGCTCACTAGGATGCCACAGGTCCTGGACTGAAAATTTAAGTTTTGTCCCTATAAAATCCATACTGCAAGCACACTTTTTCTTCCCCTGATGAAGCTGATAGGAGATTGTAGCATTAGCTGACCAGGGGCACCAGTCTGATTCGTGGTTTTATCAAAATTAAATGAATATGAAAGAAGTAGATGGTTCAGTTCCATTGGATGTTCAGTTGTAAAAGCTACTCGGTAAAAAAGCTACTCGGTAAAAAAAAAAAAAAAAAAAAAAAAAAAAAAAAAAAAATACTCGGTAAAAATAATACCCAAAGCTGGAGAGAATCCTTGCTGTTCTGGCTCCTCTGATACTGATTTGCTGCAATTTGTGACCGATGACTTAAATTTTCTGTCTGCTTCCAAGTCTGAGGAGTGGCCACAATAAACACATACCTCATGTTAGAGCAAGGTTACCAGGTTGTAACATCTCCAGTCTCCGTCCATTAGGAGTTGGGCACAACTGCCTTTTTATCCTTTTGGAAAGTTAGGCAGTATAGCAACAGCAGGACCTGTCAGGAATAGGAATGTGTCCAGAATAAGAGCGAAGCTCAATGGAAGTCAACGACCAGACATTACTAAAATCATCCCTTGTACTCAGAAAGCCCGAGGCTCTTTGTGTACAGATCTGACTCTGTATGCCTGTAGACATGCAGGAAAGAATCCAAAACTGATCAGGGCTCCCCTTTGTATAGGTGCAGTGCTGCCCACCACATTGGAAGCAGCAGACCAGTCCCACAAACCAGCTTGAAAATCAGGGTCAGGGCTTATTGTCTTCCTTTTTCTCTAACGCACTGATGGAACAATTTGGGGTGTTTGCAGAGGTTTATTCAACTTCTCTTTCTTGAAAGGGAGAAGACTGTGGGGCCTGATTAGTAGAAGGCAGTATACAAGCTTACTTGTTTACTTTGACTGATTTTACTTATAGACAGCGTTTCCCAAAGAAGCCCTTTGTAGCTAATAACTCTTCATTGAAACCCTGAAGGGCTCACAAGTTATGGGATGGTGGATTATGGAGGAGGGTGGGTGGGAAAAGTCAATAATAATACCAATAAAAAAGTCATCTTTCTGATCAAAGCAGAAAATGCTTGAATAAAGATTATATTAAAAAAGAAAAATGTAGAGGTCTAGTTAAAACCTTTGGGTTACTGTCCAGTTATGTGGATTTTCCCTCTAGTGCTTATTCTGGCATTCATTAAACCCTGATAAGTTACATAGAAACACTTGAAAGAATGATTAGAAATGCTATGTGTGAATAATAGAATGGCTTAAAGGGAAATGGAAATTCTTAAAGGGAAATGCATGCTGACATGGAAAGTGAACTTGTGTAATTTTCTCATTGTCCAGGGTTATTCTCTTTATTCCTCCTTTCTTTTTTTCTTTTTCTTTTTTTTTTTTTTTTTGGTGGGTGTTGAATTTGTATGCTTTTACTTTCACAGTTTGGGGGCCCCTAGGAAATAATATTGCCTTTCTCTTAACTCCAGTGGGAGGTAGATGTACTGAAGGTCTTTCGGAAAGCAAGCTTTCTTTATTCAGGTGCCTTTCTTTGAGAGGTTTGACCAAAGTTAGGAGAAAAAAAGCCAAACAAGCAAAAAGAGAAAAAGAAAAACCAACCCAAAAGCCTTAACCCAAAAGCAACCCAGACCCCTCCTCGAAGTTTTCCATGTGGCTCATTGGAAGAAGAATGTCTTGGCTTTGTCTGTGCCCCAGTGTGCAGTGAACATGGAGGCATGGGTCTTGTTGGCTGCTTTGTGTCTTTAGCACAGCACAACAGCACGACCTGTTCTCTGGGACTCAGTACCAGGCAAAGTGCAGCTGCTTTGTGATCCTCTAGAAGTGAAGTCAGGGGAAGTGAAGCCTCTAGAAGTGAAGTCTTGGATCTTCTCGTGAGAGAGTGCATGACTGTTGAATGATGAAAGAGGCATCCAGATATTAAATGACTTTGCTTAAAGCTGAACCCAGGCACCTAATTCCATCTACCACTCTAGAAATCTCAGGCTCTGATTTGGAGTGCCCTATTAACTGGCTGTTTCCTTTCCAACAGGGTCTTGGTACGGGAAGGGGTATAACCCTAACTTGCCCACAGGAATGATGAAGGAATGTTTTATGTTGCAAGAAACAATGCAACCAGCATCTTTGTGAGGCTTTTTGCTTGAATAAGGGCTTATTTCCTGCTTTCTTGGTGTTTCTTTGTAAACAGCCAAGGTGTTGCACACAGAATGTCAAGCACTACTAGAAGGCTGAATCAGAATTAACTTGCTTCCATAAGAACATGTCATGTTCCTTTTCTTTGCTCTTCATGTTACAGAAATAATACATTAGCACTGCAAATTCGTGGGCAGAGGGGAACAGAGCTGATCCTGTGGCTGGGTTATGAAGTTAAGCTCTAAAAGCCCTAATCCAAACTGCGGGATAATGAGATGTGAGAGGCTTTTCTCAGGTCCATTGCTGATAACTTCGGCATGTCTTCCCTTCCCCACGTTATCCAGCAGAATACGAGAAGTTCTGTGCTCTACGATTCTACAAATGCTTCTTTCCTTCAATTTTCTTTTCAGTTGTGCAGTCAAATGTAGGCTGAAATTCAGACGATGAAACTCTGCACCTCTGAACTCAATGTCTGTGCAGACAGCACCCTCCAAAAGCATGCAGTAATTTAGGTCTTTGCTCCCAGGTCCATGCACAGCAGTGGAAAGGTACCTACAGAAAAGTACCTGCCATGCACAGAGCTGGTTATCACACCAACAGATAGATGGTCAAGCTTTCAGACAGGTTGAGGCTCAAAGCATCACATTTACACTGCAAGTTGTTCTTCCAGCAGCCTGTAATTGCCAGTATATTGTTGCTATGGGCTGTGGGTCAGATCCTGAGGGACACTTGGTGGCGAAGTCAGGAGAAGCCCCATGGAGTATCCAGAATGTCATGATTAGGGTTGAACTTCCTTGGTTGTTCAAGGAGAGATTCAAGTTCTATTTGGAAGATTCATCCTGCCTAATTGAAATCATTCATCTCCCCTTAAAATTGTTGTCCAAGTCAGATAAATTTCTCCTGGAAGATTTTAATGACTCTCAGCGGAAGGAGCCAAATTCTGACTTAGATGCTCACGTCTAAACATTGAAACATGTAAGTTAGGTGAGAAAAAACAGACCAGGATTTCTTTCAGAAATGAAAATGAAGTCTATTTCCCACTTGGTCCATAGAGATAATCTCTAAACTGATTTTGTATGAGTCCATCGTAAGTTGGTTGATGAAAATATAGCAATGCAAAACCATGGCCTTCTGGGGATGGCAATAGAGTCTGAGGATGTCTTTTTTTTTGTTCACATCTAGAAGAGACATTCCTTTCTGTCTGAAATTTCCTGACACCAGAAGACTGTAACTGAAAGCCAGATCCACTGTATCAGAGACCTCTGATATGGATAATTCAGCAGTAGTTCTTGTTTTTGCCTCAGCCATCGTGTCCTTTATGTTTGATGTTCACTGTCAATGCCAAGAGCTGTTTAGCTTTAGTTTTTCTTTGTTTTTTCAATCTTCTGAGATAAAATTTCAATTTTTTTTTCCATTTGTATGAAGAAATGTCCATCTATTTTGATTTCACATGAAAACCTTTTTCATTTTTTGTGTTTGTAGGAACTTCTTCATCTTTATCTATTTCTCTCCTTTTTAATAGAAGGTAATAATAAAAGGAATGCAAAGTTAATGGGCCTACAGATAGCACTTGAAATTTGAATTAAAAAAAAAAAAGCCAACAAACTCAACAGATTTTAAAATATTTATTCTGCTAAAGATCTGAAAATTGAACGTGAATATGAAATTTTTTAAGTTTTCCAAACTAGATTCTGTGACTGTAACTGCTGGGGAACAGTCATTTCCTGTGTTCTTTTCATCTGTAAGTGACTGACTTTGATGTTGAAATTGAAAGCTCTTGAGGAATTTTATCCTCCAATGTAAGAACATGAAGGCATGGGTAGAAAGTGATGAGAACTTGTTTACACATGACATCCTGCAAAAAGTCTATTTTTCAAATTAAAAAATAAAAAAAAGAATGAAAATTAGCACAATTCACCCATTTTAAGATAACAGAGCTCATCATATCATAAAATAAAAATGTCTGTGGTCCTGAAGGACTGACATGCCAGCTTATTATAAACCTTGTATTCATGACCTACATACGCTCTTGATCCTGGTACTGAAGGGCAGGTCCTGCTTGACCAGTCTGATCTCCTTCTACGATCCTGTGACTCATCTGCTGGATGAAGGAAAGGCTGTTGATGTGCTCTACTTAGACTTCAGCAAAGTCTTTGACACTGTCTCCCATGCTATCCTCCTGCAAAAGCTGGCAGCCCGTGGCTTGGATGGGTACACTCTCGGCTGGGTAAGGAGCTGGCTGGAGGGCCGGGCCCAGAGAGTGGTGGTAAATGGAGTCAAATCCAGTTGGAGACCAGTCACGAGTGGAGTCCCCCAGGGGTCGGTACTGGGGCCTGTCCTTTTCAACATCTTTCTTGATGACTTGGACGAGGGCATTGAGTGCACCCTCAGTAAGTTCGCAGATGACACCAAATTGGCAGGGAGTGTCGATCTGCCTGAGGGTAGCGAGGCCCTACAGAGGGATCTGGACAGGCTGGAGAGCTGGGCCAAAGCCAACGGGATGAGGTTTAACAAGACCAAATGCCGGGTCCTGCACTTTGGCCACAACAACCCCAGGCAGCACTATAGGCTTGGGGCGGAGTGGCTGGAGGACTGTGTTGAGGAAACAGACCTGGGGGTACTGATTGATGCTCGGCTGAACATGAGCCAACAGTGTGCCCGGATGGCCAAGAAGGCCAACGGCATTCTGGCTTGCATCAAAAACAGTGTTATAGCAGGAACAGGGAGGTCATTGTCCCCCTGTACTCAGCACTGGTGAGGCCGCACCTCGAGTACTGTGTTCAGTTTTGGGTCCCTCACTGCAAGAAAGACATTGAGGCCCTGGAACGTGTTCAGAGGAGGGCTACGAAGCTGGTGAGGGGTCTGGAGCACAGGCCTTATGAGGAGCGGCTGAGGGAGCTGGGATTGTTCAGCCTGGAGAAGAGGAGGCTCAGGGGAGACCTCATTGCTCTCTATAACTTCCTGAAGGGAGGTTGTAGTGAGCTGGGGGTCGGCCTCTTCTCTCGTATAATTAGTGATAGAACTAGAGGGAATGGATTCAAGCTGTGCCAGGGGAGATTCAGGCTGAACATTAGGAAATATTACTTCTCGGAAAGGGTGGTCAGGCACTGGAATGCACTGCCCAGGGAGGTGGTGGAGTCACCGAACATGGGAGTGTTCAAGAGACGTTTGGATGTTGTGTTGAGGAATATGGTTTAGCTGGGAAGTATTGGTAATGGTTGGACTAGATGATCTTCTAGGTCTTTTCCAACCTTGATAATTCTGTGATTCTGTGATTCTGTGATTCTGTCCTTCTCTTTTAAAAGGCTGAAATATTGTGTTGGGTTAGAATCCAACTGTGACTGCACCCCAAAATGAGATAACTTCTCATCCTCAGAAGCCCTTGTTTTCAATTAATTCCCAACCACAAGGAGACCAGGAGGCATGTTGTCTGTTTTGACCCCAGGAAACCTTGCTGAAGATCTTTTGCTCACCCAGTATCACTTCATTCTTATCAGTTTGTACTGAGGCTCTTGATGCAGGTTCCCTCCCATCACTGAGGCAGGTTAGTTCAATGGCAAGGTTTAAGTACGCTTGGCTATTGCACCAATTCATTGTGTTGACTAGTAGGAACCACCATCACATTTTTTATGGAAGTAGAGCAGCATTAATTCTAAACTCCATTTTGTAGGCTGATGTCATTCTTGGTTTTCTCCGTAAATTTTTGACTACACTGCCACAATTCAGGGCATATTAACTGAATATACATATAGCATATCATGTGTTTGTGTGTACACATACATATTTACCATGCAGTGTAACAGATATTAGACAGACAAGAGGATTCTGCTTATACTGAAGCAGTGAGGCCATCTCCTTCTTTTCTCCTGCTGACTCAATCCCTTTGGTCATCATCACCCTGAAAGCCACTGATCTAAAAAACAAGGACTGGTAGTGACAAAGCATCAGTGGGAGGCTAAAATCCGTGTGGCATATGACATAGAGAAAAGGTCACATTGCCCTGCATCAGCCCTCTCTTAAGTCAAGTTAATTAATGGCTCTTTTTTTTTTCTAATTCAACTGGATGGGCCTGCAGGCAAAGTGCTATTTGTAACAACACCACATTCTGGAGTCACCCAGCCCCTTCATGTCCCTATTTCCAAGGCAGGAGGCATCAGCTCAGCCCCCCACTCACTTTGCAGGTATGTATATTGCTCCCAAGTCGTGTGGCAATCCTGATCTAGTCATCTCTCCTCCAGAAATACAAACTCTAACATATACACCATGGAGAAAAGCAGATAGGAAACATGGAGGAAGACTCAGTGAGAAGCCACAGTAACTTCAGACTGCTCTACTCCTTGACACCTCTGTGATGGAGAGATGGCCTCCTCTAGCACATATCAAGTGGGGAATCCCTCTGCATGCAGCATCTTGATGGGCATCTTGATGGGAAGGCTGCCTATGCATGATGTGCTGGGGAGAGCCCTTAATCAGCAGCATCATGCAGCATTGCCTTTCCCATAAACACATGAGGTTGTAGCCTCACTGATCTCAAATATGAAGGCTACTGTTGAAGAGCAGAGTTAGGTCCAGCATCATCAGCCAAGAGAGACACTGGCTGAATAGAGGAAGGAGATAACATTTGGAAGTGTCACGATTTTGTGGTTGTTGATTGGTATTCTAATCAAACATCATGACTAGGCTGGAGTTGTTCCTTGCCTTACTAGTAACTATTTCAGTAAGCAGCCCCAAATTGTTTTTCCCTACTTAAAATAATTTTCTAATGGAAGAAAACACCAGCATCAACCTTGTAAACTGCAGCAAGTGTGCAACAGATTAAGAAGACACAGCTTGGAAAAAAATCAGCAACCTCCAACAATTCCATCAGTGTCTGCTTGGTCTTTACCTCTGTGTAAGCAGTTCTGTGAGGGGATCAGGATTTTTAATGGCTGCAGGTCTCCATGCTCGGTTCCTTCAGTTTGAGGCACTTCTCTAGCTGACATGACCATTTTCTTCTGGTAGATTTTGCAGGTAAATCTGCAGTCACAGCAGCACTCTCCAGGAGCAGATAAGGCAGTGACAGGCCATAGGAATTGAAACTCAATCCTCTGCTCTGTGAACTGTTTGAACAGCCCCTGGCATGCTTTTGTCCTGAGCCAATTAACGATCTCCCAAACGAATCTTGGGTGCAATATGGAACATAATGTATGCCAAGGAATGTTCCCAGTTGTTATGCTGGATGAATTCATCCTGTTCTGAAAGATGAGAGACATTGATAGATGAATGCAGCTAGGCCATGTCAGTTGGCTTTGGTGTCTGGGAATACTCCTGAGCACATTTAATTTACTAGTGAAGATGTAGCCAGAATGTCTCTTCAGGACCATCCATTACTTATGTATCTGTGTCGAATTTGATGTTTTTGTGCCACACTGATTGTATCCTACTGCCTCTGGTTTCAAAGCTCTTATTTTTCTTTTCTTTTCCTTTATCTCATAGCTGATTTGAGACGTGATCTGTTGTCCTTATAAATCTGTGCTGCACTGACTTATTCAGTCTTCAAAGATGCTCAGATTACAAAAGCTGGTTCTTCTTCTCTTCTCTTCTCTTCTCTTCTCTTCTCTTCTCTTCTCTTCTC